>RJWM01027992.1:0-26151 GCA_004363535.1 Dasyprocta punctata | reverse complement strand
ACAACCTTGTGGTTATCAAGCAGGCACTTGTGCTGCTGAGCTAAACCCAAAGCCCTGAGATTTGTTTTACAAGCAGGAAAAACAGACATGGAGGAGTTCAGTAACTTGTGCAAGTCCACAAGTGAGCTGCACCCAGAGTGTAAGTCTTCTCATAACACTCGTTCCACCAGGATTCCATCCTTTGCCTTTAATGCCCTAGCAATTGTTGCTAGGGTGAGAAGCATGTGTAATATACAAAATAGTAAATGAATATGTTGTGGATTTTGACTTAGCCAGTGGGCAAACTAGAAAGACAAGAGCATATTTTGCAGCACAAGGCCCAGTTTCTCTTTCTAGGGAACAAAGGACAAAAGTTATCCACATAGGACAGGAGCAGGCAAGTCTCTGAAAGACTGTAAGATAGCACCAAGGTGACACTATCCACAAGGACCCAGTGAGCTGCAAAGCACACACCTTGTCTTTTGCCTGGGAGAGGAGGTGAAGGGGATCTACTTAAGGGTCTGCAGTACAAGTGGTGATAGAAAACAGTTTAGGTTGCTCTTTGGTAAAACCTTCTAAAGGAGCTGAGCATGTGGTGGTGCACACCTGAAATCCCAGCACTCAGGAGGCTGAGGCAGGAGAATTGCTGCAAGTTCAAGGCCAGCCCAAACTGCATAGTAAAACTCTGTCTCAAAAAGACAAAACAAAACAAAACACACCCCAAAACAAAAACCCCTAAAAGAGAACCCAGGAGGGTCCTTTTGAAAAGCTAGAGTTCTGAGCAGATGAAATTCTTCAAGACATGTGTCTTCTACAGTCTTAGGCTGATAGATTCTTTGATGCCTGAAAGCATATTTGAGCAGGTTTTGAGACACAGTCATGGTACGTCTAGCTGGTTGGAGCACATTTCTAGCAGTAACCAGCCTGGGATGAGGAATGAGGGTGATGAGGGTCTAGAACCTGTCTTTTCAGGGTTACTTGGGGGAAGTCAGACAGATTCAGCATGAAGGAGAAAGGCATAGCATGAGGATGCTGGTCTGAGGGGCAGAACCAGGGACAGGCGGTGAAAATCACAGAGAGCACTCCTTTGGAACTTAATGGTAGAGAGCAAAGCAGCTATGAGATGGATACCATGAACGTCCTTTCACCTTGAGGGTTCAAACAGAATAAAATGACAGTGAGTAGTGGTCAGTACCATCCTTGTGGTGTGTAGAATTAGTGTACTTTTGGAGGGCAGCTATAGGTCCACTGAAATCCATCGTGTTGTTTCTCAGCCTGAGAAAGTTGGTCTTAAAAGACCAGGATTTGTGACACTGTTGTGGAAGGCTTGATTTCCATGGAAATGGGAATACACTTTGGACATTGTGTGAGCTGGAAAGAGGCCCATGCTATACACACCTCTAGACCATGTCTGTGGATGTGCTGGCATCTTTCTCTTCCCACAGGCCAATGGTCGCGTGTCCCAGGACCAAGAGGAGCCAGTCTACCTGGAGAGCACAGCCAGAGTACCTGCTGAGGAGGAGACCCAGGTGGGGCCTCTGCTCGGGTCTGCACCTTTGCGTTTGCTTTCACTGGTGTTCTCAGGAGCCTCTTAGCAGACTCAGGTAGAGAGGAGAGAATTGGTTTGTGATGCTAGTCCTCTTGAAATTCTGTTCTCAGGGACTTTGCTGCTATCATGTATGAGTCAGCAGGAGTGAGGTCACAGTGAAGACTGGGCAGCCTCATGATCCATTGTACTCCCTGTCTCATAATTTTCTAAAAGCTGCCAGAGGGCAGGCTATAGATGTTGCTGTGAAAATCTTGTTCTTTTCTCCTGCTTCTAGCACACAGTGACCATTGTTAGGAAAAAGAGGTCAGGTAGCGAGAAGTTCAGGCTTTGGTAAGGCAGAGGCCCGTGCAGAGCACAGCCAGCAGGGCATGGAGCTGTGGTAAAGGCTATGTATGGAAGAGTGCCGCACAGGGACAGCACAACTCTCCCAGGGGAGGAAGAAAGGCCAGTCCTGTGCTTGGTGGTTTCATGTGCTGCCACCTTTTTTTTTTTTTTTTTTCCTAATGCTGGGAATTGAACTCAGAGCCTTGCACATGGTAGGCAAGTGCTCTCCCACTGAACTACATCATCACTTCTTTCTTTCTTCTCTGTCTCTCTGTCTTTGGTGGGGGTAAGGGGCAGGGTCTTGCTAAATTGCTAGCTTTGGACTTGTGATCTTCCTGCCTCAGGCTTCAGGGAAACTGGGATTACAGGCATGTGTCACTGTGCCTGGCCCACATTTAATCTTCATAGGAACCCTGTGTGGTACAACTTCTATTTTTCCTTTACTGGGGGGCAAAAACCTTAGATCAGCAACTTGCTAGGGTATTATTTAGCATTGTCAGTAGAAAGCTCAGGAGTCACATAAGGGTCGAACCAGTGCTCCTGGTATATCATACCAGCTGTGCCTGAGCACAGGACTGTGGGTCAGAAAAAGATAGTAGTTTGTTTTTCAATGTAAAGCACAATTGTAGGTATTCTTCTGTCTGTTCATATTCTTCTTGAGGTCAGTCACCAAAGTTCAGTGTGATGAGTGCTCTGGGGTCTTTAGAGAGAAAGCTTAGGGCAAGGGAAGTAAGAGTTGAGCCCTCTCAATCTCATCTTTGCTATTGTAGTCCCTTGACTCAGAAGACAGCTTCGTCCCAGGCCGGAGGGCCTCGCTGTCTGACCTGACCCACCTGGAGGACATTGAAAGCCTAACAGTACGGCAGCTAAAAGAGATCCTGGCTCGCAACTTCGTCAACTACAAGGGCTGCTGTGAGAAGTGGGAGCTGATGGAGAGGGTGACGCGGCTGTACAAGGACCAGAAAGGACTCCAGCATCTAGGTGAGGGAGGGGCTATGTGACTGGCAGCTGCACAGAAGTATGGAGCGTTTGCTGTTACCCCAAAATGTGATGTCAGCCTGACTTAAGTCCAATGCATTTAGCCATTGAGGAAAGCAACTTACACATTCAGATCATCTAATAATAGCTGTCACTCATGCTTAAGTGCTAACACTAGGTACGGCATTGTATACATTTAATCCTTAGAGTTACCTACGCAGTAGCCATTGTTAGCATCACCCTTTTATTGTGGAGCGCAGATTTGAACTGAGGATTTTTTGGTCTAAAGTCCATGGCCTTCCTTACTGTATGTTACCTGCTCCAGGTTTCTACCTCCATTTAATTCTAGATTAGAAAGTCTTAACACACATGGTAGGAGAATATCTGCTCTGTCTGCACTTGGGCTTTCCCTTTCATTCATTTCCATTTTACATGGTATCATTTTCAGGCGATATGCCCCACCCCCATACCTGAGTCTGTGGTTAAGTGACTTTGGGAACAAATACTTTAGTCCATGTGCTAGTATTACTGATTCATGGCATATATTTTATGTCAAATACAGAGAAGTCCTGCAGAAGACAAGTGTGTTTGGCTGTTTGAACTTAGCATTTCCTGGAATTACTTTACCACAGAGCCCTCACCTTCCTTCCCATCCCAACTGCTTTAGTTCCTAGCAAACATCATTTCGATTCCTTGCACAGTAACAATGAGTAGCAAAGGTTTCGAGCTCTCCTCTAGTAAATTTGAACAGCTCAGATTCTTCAGAATCCAGCTACACACCTGGTCACAGACTGAGCTTCTGACGTGGACCTCAGCCTTCCTTTTGGAACTATTTCAAATGTCTCCCAGGGAAGTAGAACATTGACTGCACAGGGGAACTTTATCCAGAATCCCCAACTGACTGAAACAGCCACATTCTTCATTCTTTCTTGACTTTAATGCTGGCTTTAAAGGCAATAGAAAAGGATATTGTGCATGAACAGTGTCCTCCTGGTTGGCAGGTTTGTTCATGCAGACCCTACAATACCGTTTTTTATGAGTAGTGCACACACTGGCAGGAGCTCCATGTGAGTGCTCCATATGGAGAATGGGGAAGGCAAGTGTCCAATCTAGACTTGGCAAGCCAGGAAGTTGGGGGATGGTTGGTTCAGCAATGACGCCAGGGTGATAGGTGACATCTTGTGCCATTACACGTTACCTATTAGACACCTTTCTCTTTCCTTTCCAGTGTGTGGTGCTGAAGATCAAAACGGTAAGCAGTAGTTTCTGTTTCAGAATGGCCTTAAGCTTTCAGCAGTTCTTTCTCTGCCTTTACCACTGATCCCAGTAACAGCTGAAGAAGCTTGCTCTGAACCAAGTTTCTCAGCATCTTTAGAAACTCTGTTCCCACCCTGTGTCCCCTGTGAAGAAAGCAGTTGCAGCGGCCTAAGGGCAGATTGAGTGCAGGAGCCATTTGTGTTATTTTTCTTATTCCTGGTGTTTTAACTTCATTCTGATCTGGGTAGGAAGAGTCTCCCCACTTCAGGAAAGTCACTTGAATTTCAGCTTCTGGTACCAACCATAAAGCAAGGATGGTGACCTGATAGCTCAGTTTATATGGGGCTGGGAGTAGTTGGAGCTGCTCTGAAGACAACAGGAAAGGTTTCACTCAGGTGCTGTCTGGGCATGAGGTACATATCCCACCTCTGCTGCCATGTACCCAGTTGTATGTGAAAAACCACTACTGAGGTATCCCAGACATATTGCAGAACTCCTGACAACTAGGGCATGTTCTAAAACATGATACATGATTTCAAAGCCTCAAGGGACATAGTTGAATTCCTTCCCAAGAGAGAACATGCTCAGAATAGTGGTGGGGCCTACAAGGCATTTTAAAACTTTTTTTCAAAAGATAATCCCATATTTGGTGTTCATATCAGGGCACAGAGTTGAGTTTTTCATAGTTCCTTGGAAGCATTTGGAAGTCTAGACCTGCTCCTTACCTGATGCCAAGATCAGGCTAATCCACTTGATGCCTTGCTGCCTTTTTCTCATTCCCTGGAAAAATGTAGACAATTGAGTCAATAATTTATTGTTACTCCTAAGCGCAATGAATAACTGAAATTGTACAAGTTACTTGAGTTTACCTTAGGTACCTTCTGCTAACAACCTCTCAAAGGAGATAAAATAGGTTTCACCCTCTTTTCATTCTTTCACAGCCTGCCCACCACCTCGGGGAAGTGTTTGTTTGAGACAGGGTCTCACTATGTAATTCAGACTAGCTTTGAACTCATTATGTAGCCCAGGCTGACGTTGAACTCTCAGGGATCTTCCTGCCTCAGCCTCCTGAGTGCTGGGATTACAGGTGTGAGCCACCACATCTGGCAGGAAAGGTGTTTCTTGACTTTTTGAATAGTCCATAAAAGAGGAAAAGAAAGTTCACAACCAACAGATTAAGGGAAAATTCCCTGTGGAATAGCCAAGCCCCAGATGGTAGAAGTGACCTATATAAGGCCAGGTCTCTGTTTATGGCTGCCTAATTCAGCCTGAAATTTAAGACATTATTGGAGATAGCCAGGCTTTTGAGCATGAAGATTTTTGTTTGATAATGTTCTGCTCACAGTATCCTACCACTGACACAAGCCAGGTAGCACTTATTGAGAACTCTGTGCTCTGGGCAGTTGATACTGTCTTGATAGTCTCCACCTGAAGGCCATATTACTCATGAGCTGTGGTGCTAGCCACCTGGGTTTGAGACTTGGCTTTTACTTAACAGCTATGTACTCTTGGGCAAGCCATTTAGGTCTTTGACCCCAGTTGCCCCACCTATAAAATAAGGGTGATAGGAATACTGCACAGTTTGATTGAGGATTCAATGGTTAATACATGCAAAGGTTTTAGGACCTGCCTAGCACATGGTACATGGTACACATGCAGTAAATGTGAATTGTCTCTGTTCCCTTGGGCAATGTTTATTATCAGACTTTTAGAGAATACCTACCATGTGACCCATGTTTTGGGGATTCAAAGATGAGCATCTGCCCTTGGAGACATAGCAAACTTAAGTATATGATTATAGAAATTGAATATGTTGAATTAAGGAGCTCTCCTAAGTCTACAGGGAGAGATAAGTAGGCAAACTAAAATTATAATCCAGTGTGATAAGCAGTGTGTGTTGGGGGTAGGAGCAGAGTTCTATGGGAGTTGCACAGAAGAGGGAGCAGTAAACTCTGGTAAGCTTTTCCTGTAAGTCTCCTCAGAGGAAGCCCAGGAGTATTTTGTGGGATGGTACGGGGGCCTCCATGATTTATAGTTTCATTAAATTGTAGTGTTTTTATAGATAAGCCTCCTGATTCTTAATGAACCATTATATTTCTATCTAAACTTCGCTAAACCAGTTTTATCTTTTTTGCACGTCTGCCTCGGGATAAAGAGTCCCTAACTACCACTCATTCACTGATATACATCCTCAGTTGTTTCAGTTGTATTTTTTAAGCTTTGAGGATTTTGTCTTAATTCTCATGTTTTGGGATGTATTTGATGTACAAATACTGTATTCTTCAAGTCTGTAGCCCGCTGGGAGTTGTGAATCCAGTAAACACCTGGAGTAGGTTACCGAAGTTTTCTTGAAGGAGCTTGATTTGAGGAAAGTATGGTTTTCCGTGTGCCCATTCTTTCCTACCCCCACCTGACCCTTACCCTATACACTAAGACAATCTCATGGCCCCTATGCCTCTCTCTTTTACTGTGTTTGAACAGGGGGAGCAGTGCCATCAGGCCTAGAGGAGAACCTGTGTAAGATCTGCATGGACTCACCCATTGACTGTGTCCTGCTGGAGTGTGGACACATGGTAACCTGTACCAAGTGTGGCAAGCGCATGAATGAATGTCCCATCTGTCGGCAGTACGTGATTCGAGCTGTGCACGTCTTCCGATCCTGAGGGCTTGCACCGGCTTCTTCAGTGCCTTACAGGGATATAGCCCAGGGTGTCTGGGTTTGGGGTTGGTCAGCTTGCAGAGGTGAGCTAACAGAAGAAATTTTGCAGTGTTCCCAAGACCAGGGCAAGCAAAGATGCTGTGTCATCCCTGAGTGTACCTGTCTGGTACGGGGTGCCCTCTTGGCTGGCAGAGTGGCTGAGGCCAGTAGGAACCGCTGCAGACCCCATGGGTGAGTGCCTGTTTCCATGATCTTGGGAGTAATGATGGTAACTGATGAACAGAGGACTTTCCAGAACTTGGACCATGTCTTCCTTCCTCTGAGAACCTAGAAACATTTTTACTGTTCTTTACCCCACTCATACCCTGAAAATGCTTGCCTGTATTTCATCAATCAGAAGTCCTACTAGAAATGGTTCCTTCCTCCTCTGCATATCTGGATTTAAATTTCTGGTTTCTCTGGCTTTCTGTGCTTTAACATCTTTAACGTCTCTTGCTGTATTGCCTAAAATCCATGTTTCTTTGGACCAAAAATATCAGACCAACTGTGGTCTAACTTAGGACAGAATTTAGAACAGTGAACTTTTCTCTGGTGAGAATTGAAACACAAATGCTATAGAAAAATATCAAACTTGTTTTGAGTTGCTTCCTTAAATGTTGGGACTGGAAGCTATCAGACTTTTGACCTGACCCTAGGAGCCCAACAAAGCATCTGGTTCCTAAATTGCTGAGAAGTTCCAGCATCTGTGTACAAAGGATGTGCATGGATCATCTTTGCTGCTTTCTCTTTGAGACTTGACTTTGCACCATCCTTAACTTCAAATTGTAAGGGGAAAGCATGGGGTAGAGGCAGTGGCCTTCTGCTTAACTTTGATTTCTGAACTTTTTTTGTCTTAACCAGCAGGGTTGTTAAACACTCTAATGAGGTCCCTACCTTTTCCAACAAGGTTTTTAATTTTGATCTCATCAAAGGCATAGAGACAGGCAAGGAGTCTTACTCTTCTTGAATTTTTCATGAAATTCTTAGAGTACAGAGGTGTAAGGCAGAGGAGCTAAGAGGTACTGAAAAATACTGAGCAAGGCTGAATTCTGCCTATGGGCAGACAGTATAAAAGTCCCATTTCTTTCTGTCTATTGATTTGGGGGCAAGACAAAGCTCTTTTGGCCCTTTACAAAGGACCAGCTAATGAGTAGTGATGCTTTTTGAGCACGCTTTAGGGCTTAGGTTTGACACAAAAGCTCAGAAAAGCACAAAACATGCTGTCAGAAGAACTATTTGTGCCTATTACCAATGGAAGAACTATGCAGGCTGCTCCGCCCCCTTACCTCCCCCATACATGTTGTGTAGCTGAGGTCTAGACTAGAAGGACCAATTGACTGGAAAGCAGATGGAAACCTCTAGCAGGGCCTATTACATTAGTACATACTATGCTTTCCCTCCATCAACCACTAAACAGCTTTAGGAGGAATTAATTTCATAAAGTAGTTATCAGTGGAACGCTGGGCCACTTACCTCAACACTGTACAAGTCCAGATGATCTCATTCTGGGTGCCTTTGTAGGAATTGGGGAATCAGACATTTTCCAGTGAAGGCTTGCCTTTCATCTTTCTGATGGACAATAAGTACTGTAGTTTTTAATGCCTACTAGTTTAGCAAAGACTCACTGGATCAGTTGCTCCTCAATTCTATTATAAAATAGGTCTGTGTATATGCAACTTAGTTAAGATCTAGCAATAACTTCAAGGCAAAAGCTAAGCCAGCTTTCCCCCTCCTTACAACTTGCTTTCTCTGCTAAAGCCCTACCTCCCCTACCTCCAACTTCCTCCTAAACAGGAACTGAAAATAATATACTTGGTGGCTGGCTGTAAATTCAGCAAGAATTAGAACTGATGTCATTTACTCATTTTGAAAGAACTTCCCTTTAAATCTATCTTTCGGTGAAGGTTTGCATTTGGGAAAAAGGTGTCAAACCACCCTGATTTTTTGTTATCTTTATTATACACCAAATAAAAGTTAACAGTTTCAAGATTCCATTCCAGTTAATATCTACCCCAAGTAGAAAACCTGATTTTTTAAATTCTTGAGTCCTTCTTCTTGTCCCTCATGGATCCTTGGTCTTAATTCATGGAAACATTTAATAATTTTGATTATACTGTGGCTTTTGCTGTGATTGCTTTGAGATTTCAGTTGAGACTTGTTATAAAAGACTTGCACAGCTGACCGGTTCATATGTTGGAAAGTTGGATTCAAACTAATAAGCTGTACAGGAATTAGTGCTCAATATATATTGTACCAATTTGTTGAAATCTCCTGGATGTCAATGTGTTATTTCAAGTGGCTTATATTAAGATTCCCTCAGACTTACTTGGGTGTTAAAGCAAACACAAATATGTATTTTTTGTTACAGAGCTCTGCTTTATAATTTTGTAATAAAGTTTCAACATAGATGCCTGTCGGATCTGGTCTGAGGACGATATCAGAGGTCTGATGATTTACTGACAAAAGAACTGATAAACCATAGGCAAATCCCACATATGAGGTGTGTTTTTGTGATTCCATTATCTTGGGACATGCTGGGGCATGTGGTCTTGAAGCTATCCCTGTTCAGTGTTGTGACTTGCCTAAAATCTCCAAGTAGTATGTGGGGACAGTCTCGAAGAGAAGGGAGCTAGTAGGAAAAGGACTGTGTCCCAAGATGGATGGGAACAAGCACCAGGTAAGTTCAGATACTTACACTGACCTAGTAGAAATGACCCTTCAGTATCTAGATAGAAAAAAATCTGAGGACAGCTAGAGTAGGCAATTTAGTCTTTGGGTTACCCTGGGAGAAATGTGGTAGCTTTTGGGTATAGCAGAAGTGTAGCTCAGAAAAGAATGGCCCAGTCTCATAGGCCAAGTGTTGTTGTATATGCACAGGCCTGTACATAACCTCCCTCACCTGAGTGCTCCAGGAGAGGGGAGAGCACACCCCCTGAGGAAACAGGAGGACATGCAGATCTGTCCTGTGACTGAGGAGAAAACAGAAGGGAATCCTGCCAAGAGGGTTTAAAGGCTTGAGGTTGAGCCATAGTACTTTGACCTCACTGCTCTGGATGGCTGACCTGCTCAGTGGTACCTGTTGTCAGCCAGCAACATGTGAAGAGGGCAGGCAGCTACTCTGGAGGCTGAGATCAAAGCCACCCTGGAAAATTTAGCAAGACTGTTTCTGAAGTTAAAAGTGGGCAGGGGCTGACTGGGAGATAGCTCAGTGGTAGAGTGCTTGCCCATCGTGCACAAGGTCAAGTTTAATCCCCAGCAGCAGCACCACCCAAAAAAACAAAACAAAACAAACAAGTGCCTCCACCATTCTATGAAGTTTTACCATAATGTTGCTTAGGGTCTTGTAGAAATAATTCAAGTACAAAATTGTATATACTGTCTAATCTCTGTAATAAAAACTGTGCCAGGAAGACTGGAAGGAAACACAAATTGCTGAGTTAGCTAACACAGAGGAAGGTAAAGAAGAGCCAAGGGACCCCAATTGTAACTGAGATGAAGACCTGCATCTGGCAGTGCCCCTTTGCTGGGAGTGTGCACCCCGAATGTAAGCAAGCAGTGAAGGAAGGTGGGCTAGGGAGGGGAAAGCCTTGGGTCTGTTATCTGTGCCCAGCCGCCTGCCTTAGGAGGCAGGAGAGGGCTGAAAAGTCTGTGTAGGCCAGTGCGCAAATGAGGAGCAGCTTTTGTGTTCACAAAGGATGGATTAACAAGTCTTAGTCCCAGTACTACATCCAGACTGAATGGTACGTAGTCAGAAACTCCAAATGTCCAGTACTGAAGACAGTATCTTCAAACCTTCCCACCTCCCATTGTACATAATAGGTGGAAGCTGAGGTCAGTCAGATTTCAAGTTGGCTTCCAAACTGGCAGATAGCCCCGTAGCAGAATATTACATTAGTAGCCAGGCATGGCAGCGCACGCCTTTAATCCCAGCACTCGGGAGGCTGAGGCAGGAGGATCCTTGTGAGTTCGAGACCAGCCTGGGCTACAAAGTGAGTTCAAGGCCAGCCTGAACTGCATAGTGAGACCCTGCCTCAGAAAAATAGGGCCGGGGTATTTAGTTCAGTGGCCTAAGCGCCTGCCTGGCAGGCAGGAGATTGAGTTGGATCTCTAGTATGAAGAAAAAAAAAATTATTAGTTGAATGCAGGGGACAAGGAATATAGCCCTCCATCCTGTAGGCCCAGACATTTCAGTGATTTAGAGGGTTGAGCCACAATCTTTAACAGGATATAGGCAAACAAGCCTTCAAATCTGTTGACAGTAATAAGGAAAGAGCACTCATCTTCAAGAGGTAGCAGGATGGGACACAGAAGGCAGCCACACAGCACTCCAGTGAATCTGCATTCAGCACAGTGTAAGCTGTAACATTCAGACATGAAGTTGTAGGTTCTGGTTAGAAGCCAGAGCCTCTTGTCTAGGCAGGGTCTGGGTATGCATGCCAAGGATGCTGTTCCTAAGTCTAGAGAACTGTGTGCCAGGTTCTGTGCTTTATTACATACAGTGTATCTAAGGTCACTGATATTGGAGCAGTGCTTATCCCCATTCTACTCGGGAACTGATGCTCTGATAGATGGTAAGTAACTTGCCCAAGGTTATAGCTGTTGCATTCCAGGACTTGAACCAGGTCCATCTTTGCCCCTACTGTTCAATGCGGTAGCCACTACTGACTTCTGACCATTTGGAGTTAGATTAAAATGAAGACTTCAGTTCTTCATTTGGGCTAGCCACATTTTCAAGTGCTTAACAGCCATCTGTGGCTTTTCTTCAGCGAAATAGTACAGATTTTCAGGATATTTCCACTGCCATAAAATTCATCCATGAAAGCGCTTGTCTATATAAATTGTCTTTTCTTCAAATAAATCAGCCACAGAGCTGGTCTTTGTGTAGACTTGTCTTCAGGTATGGATTTGTATTCCTTACAGAGCAGTCTTGTTTCGAGACCTCGAGGAGGCAGACTGATGTTCCTGAAGCCTCTAAATCACCCACACCCCAGCAGCCCAAATAACCACCTTCCTCCACATACAGGCCTCATTTCCTGCCTGATCCTAGCCCTCCTCTGGGACCCTCCCCCCAGAACTGAAGCCACAGAGAATGAAGTCACCAAAGTTCATTTTGCTCCCTTTTAAATGAGAGTTCATCCTGGCAAAAGGGGGCCAGGCTGAATACAAATTTTGCCGGTTTGGAGGGCAATCTTACATACAGCTGTAAAGGGGACAGGCAAGGAGCCCAGTCTTCACTCGGGGGTTGAGCGAGTGGGGGACCATATTACTGCAAGATATTTTATTTATAAAAAAATAACTAAGCTTCTTTTTAAAGAAAACAATAAGGATGACAAAGCCAGCACCCAGATCTGAAAGATCTATTTAAACCAGCAAGAGAAACTGACTTCACTTGTGGTGCCCACAACAACCACTCCTAGTCCAGGAGAGACCATGAAGAGTTGGTGGGTTTGGAAGATTCGAAGCTTTGGAGAAGAAAGCCCATCCCCTCCTCTACTCTCCACCTACCTGCCCCAGTCTGAGCCCTGTGATGGCGTGGCAGGGGAGAGTACAGCTTAAGGTAGGGAAGACCTCAGTCCTAGCAAGGAGCTACCAGCCTCCGTTTACGGATACATGCCCAAATCCACTCAGGGGAGACCAGTTGGGCCTCAGGGTTCTTGTCCCTGTCACCGAGCACGTGGGTGGCTGAGGCCAGGTCAAATTCCTGCACCAGGTCCCCGTCGAATGCCACAAAGTAGCGTCTGAGACGGCTGAAGTCTGGTGTGGAGGGCGGCAAATAGAGCCGCACCCCAGTAAAGATGTCCAGCAGCACCTGCAAATGTAGAGGGGTCAGGGTAGACTAGACCTGCACTGGGCACAGGGTTGGGTCTTCACCCAGACATACAGGGCAGCGTAAGGTTAGAACAGGAGCCAGAGATGGAAGGAGTCTAGAGTTTAGGACACAAGCAGAGCTTACTGGATAAAAGGTAGACATGAATATTGCCATACTGCTGTCTCTACAGACAGGACTGATACTCCTCCTATCCTGCCTGAGGGAAGAAAAACAAGGGCAAAGAGGATAGGCCCCAACATTTGAGGCTTGGAGACCATAAAAGGGCAGGTCTCCCAAAGTCATCTAGGGATTCTGACTTAGTGCCCCAGTTCAGTGACACCCCTTGGAGATCAAGCAGTTGACTGTACAACCGGCCTGAGGGGTCCAGGAGTCTTGCTCATTACTGTTGACGGGCTCAAGGGCTTTAGGCAGGCAAGAGAGATGGGAAAGGTTTCACTAGTCTGCTGGGAACTGGCTCAGGCCCTGAGTTGTCAGATTTCTGTGCTTACTCTTGGGTGGAGGCACAAAGGGTAGGAGCACAGTCACTGCAGTGATCGTATGTTTAATTCATCTACCCTTTGGGGCAGGGTGTGTCAGTACTAACCTAGTTCCAGGCCTCTGTAAGTGCACAATACATGTTGCCAAATCAAAGACAAGATGACTATTAAAAGGAAAAGGTTAGACTGGCATGGTGGCACATGCCTATAGTCCCAGCACTCTAGTAGGCTGAGGCAGAAAAATTCCAAGTTTGAGCCCAACCTGGGCAACTCAGTGAGGGAACATAAAATGTAAATGTAAATAAAAAGGTCTCAAAATATAAACTAAAAAGGTCTGGGGCCCAGGGTCCAGGGTCCAGGGTCCAGGTGCAAAGACCTTAGGTTCAATTCTCAGTACTTCCTCACTGTGGGGGAAAATGTGGAAAAGGGCTGTTCAGCCGGGAGGAAAGTCACCAAGCCGTCGCTCCCTCTCCTTGCTGGCTGGACTTGCTACTGCCCTGACCACAAACTCACACTGCTGCACCCACACCCAGACTGACTTTCTCCCCTTTAATGGAAGCTGTGACTCGGGGCTGGCCTCTGGGTGCCCTGCAGCCTCTCTGGGCTGGGCCGGGCTCTATCTCCTGCCTGCTGGCACAGCTCTCCTTCCTCTCTGCCGGCCGGCCGCCCGCTTCTGCAAGGCAACAAGAAGGCACAGGTGGAGCAGCAACACGATGTGGGGAGCTTTTAGCCAGTGTCCCTGCAGCCTTTCTGCTCATCTTCCAAGGTTCATGCGCAGGGGGCTGGGGACACTGGCCCGCCTGGAGTGCTGCCACTCTTACCTTCACCTTTGCTTGGCATGGGCTGTCATCAGCAGCTTTCCTCTTCTCCCCTACTTTCACTGAAGAAGACTTCATGGCTAGCTTCTCTCCCAGTTTCACAGGAGAAGGCTTTGTACCCGGCTTGCTGCCTGCAGGACAGAATTGAGGTTGAGGACAAGAAGAAACAGGGTAAGGATAATAATAATGGCTCCTGAAGTCAAGTGGGGAGAGAGGAGAGTTATCAGCTAAGCCCTTTAGCTCCCCAGTCAGAGCGGTGCTCCCAAGGTACTCTCGTTCAGGTTTGCTGTGAAGATCCCAGGTGCCTAGCAGAACAGCTTCTGGCCCATGGCTGGACACACAGCAGGAATGCAGTCAGAACTCAGAGCTGGGATGTGAGATGCTTCCTGGCCTCTAGGATCTGCTTCTCACACCACCCTCACCCCCCTACCCTGCCCCTTATCCTTACTGCCTTTGCTGTTGGGGTTACTCAGCTTCCTTTCAGCCTTCTTGGCACTGGCAGGTTTGGGGGAAGTTTTGGGTGCCTTGTGGGAAACAGCAGGCCCCGAGGAGCCCTCGTTCTCGCCATTGCTGCCTCCTGTAGTGGAGCTCCCCTCATCTCCAGCCACTACGGTGAAGTCTGCCTTCTCTTTAGACAGCTGGTACAGCTCCTGAGGAGAGGGAGCAGGTCACACACTATCATTCCCTTCCCCAGACACTGACCCCCAGGCGGGCTGTTTTAAGCACATTTGGCCAGGAAACAAATAGGGAAAAAAAGAACTAGCTTCCTCAGTGCTTTTCTAAAAGTACAGCCCTGTAACCTGAGTAATCGGAGTGCAAATCACCACTCTCTGGGCCCCGTTCTTAATCAGCCTAAGAACTGCCATGCAGGGCATCTGCTTATGAGGCTGAGACCAGGGATGGTCCTGATGAAATCAGCTGCTCTCCATGGGGCTGGTGGGAGGCAGTCTCAAGCTGCTGCTAATGGTGGGAGCTGGCTTGGTCTCCCTAACTGTCCTCCTTGATGTATCTCAGTGGAGTGGGGGAAAGACAGGGCATGCGGGAGAAGACACACATGCAGTCTAAGAGCTGGCACCTTGAGTTGGGGGAGATTGGTGGCAGATTTCCAGTCCTTGTCCTCCCGGATTCGGGTACAGCGAGGGAATCGGATAGAGATCCCATCCGCTGTGTGTGCCTCGGATTTGGAGAATTCTGCTCCTGTGATCTCCCACACGGCAGCTTTCTGTTAGGAATGAGGCAAGCAGGTCTGTCTCTGGTGAAGGAGGAAACTTCTACCAACCAGAAGCAATACAGAACAGGTCAAACCACAGCAGCTCTGGTTCCCCCTGGGAGACTCGGTTGCTAGTTCTGCTGCTACTCAGTAACTTTAGGACAGTCTTGTCTTTCTGAACCTGTAAGTTCAAGAAGAGACTGAGCCACATTCTTTCTAGAACAGACCCCTCTCTGATGAGGGAACGAGGTACTCACTTCCTCTCTATTGATGACAATTTCTCAGTGTTGGCTGGTCATCCCTGTGCCTGTCATTTGACAGAATAATCCAGAACCCCATCTCTAGATGGACTGTCAGTGAGGTCAGGATAACTTTGTGTGGCACTAGAGAAATTACAATCTAATTTTGAGGGCTGGAGGACCCCAGCCACTGGGCTGGTACCTTTGGGTCTGGGACAATGAAGTCAGGATAGTATATCTTGTTGATCTTCAGCCAGCTGGGTATTTTGCTTGGGTCCTGCAAGAGAAAAGATGCTATTCTGGGCTCTGTTCCTAAAGTGGAACAAATCTTAAGCCCCCTCTCTTGGTATTTACATTGTGAGATATGTCTTAAGTACAAGTGAAACCCCTGCAGCCCATGTAAGCCTCCCTGCACAGAAGGGATGTGGCCTACAGGGAATGCAGGTCACTGTCCACAAGGCAGGCACTCAGAGATTTTAAGGCTTAATGCTGCTCCTATGGCCAATTATTACTCTGTTCTGGGTAGAAAGATAAATGGTATCTGCAGTACCAAAAGTATAGCCTCTCTCAGTAATAGTGGCTTAGCCTGAGCTACATAAGTGAGCAAAAGGCCAGCCTGGACTACATAGCGGGATCTTATCTCAAAAAAAAAAAAAAAAAAAAAAAAAAAGTAATGCTGGCTTTTCCACAAGCCAGGCCAACCAGGCTGTTTCCTCACCTTACTGATTTTTACCATGTCTAGTTCCTTCTGCAGGCGGGCAAGTGTTGCATCATCATGGCCTCCTGCACACTTGGTGACTGTGCACCACTTCTGGCTGCTTGGGTCATAGCAGCCCATGAGGAAGATCGACATCATGCCACCTGGGAAGGGAGTATGGGTTGAGTGTGGGTTGTGGGGAGCCAACTCTGCCACCCCCACATGCTAAGAGGCAGGAAAGGGTTTGGGCCATGGCATCAGAATGTCAGAGTTTACCTGTTGGATCTGCTTCTTACTGGTGTTTTTTTTTTTTTCCTTCTTCAGTGCTAGAGATTGAACCTAGGGCCTTGTACAACTGGGTGAGCACTCTACTTCTGAGTTGCATACCCCCAACCTATGTGACTATCCCTATCTATCTAGTGAGACAGGGTCTTGCTATGTATTCCAGGCTGGCCTCAAGCTCTTGGTGATCCTCCTGCCTCAGTTTCCTGAATGCTGGGATTACAGATGTGCACCACCATGCCCAGCATCCTGAATAATTTTTAACCTTTACGAACCCAAGTTTCCACTCCAATAAATTAGGAATAATCATACCCAACCTGCAGGACTATGGATAATTGAATTTTTAACCTTTTTGAGCCATTTTTCTCTTCAATAAATTAGGGATAATTATACCCAACCTGCTGAGCTATGTGTAGCTGAATAGTGCTTGTCACATAGCAGATCACCTATTTGTTTCAGACTCCAGTCAGGAAAGAGATTTTCCTTGAAGAGGAAATACTTCCAGGCCCCCAAGAAATAGTTGGTGGTGACCTTTCTTATACCAGGACAGCACAGTATATTCTTGTACAACTTCTCTGTGGTCAATTCCATAGCTCCTAGATGCCCAGCCTCATGTGAGTCAGGCCAGGTTGGGATCCTAGATCCAAGAACCTAGGAAGTCATAAGTGGCCATGCTGACAGATGAAACCAGTAAGAAAGCCAACCTATATCTCACAGGGTGCCTTCCAAGAGCACCATCACTGGAGCCAGGTGCCACTCTGACCTTTGCTGCCTTGCCCATAGAAGGCCCCAAGAACCACGAGGTCAGCTGTGTCAGCCATGGCTCCTTCATTCAAATAATCTTTCTTCACTTTCAGCCAGTGCCGCTTCCCAGGCTCGTATGTACCCTAAAAGGACACAAGAGAGATCACACGATAGAATGGAAACTGCACGAAAGTGAGATTCACCTCTTCACTGCTGCATACCAGATCTAGTACGCAGAGTGTCACAGAGCCCACCTAGGAAGGGTCTTCAGGCTCTAGCTGCGACAGGACACATATAAAACCCACCCTCCAGATCCACAACACAGATGGCCAGACCCTGGAAAGGGTTCCCTCAGCTTCTACCCCCAATCACCTCAGATACCACTACTATCTAGCCAGGATAGGGAAGGCTTGGGGGAGAAAGCAAAGGGTATAACCGCCTCACCTTCACATCCTTCAGCACCAGCCCTTCCAAACCCTCCCGGATCACTCTGTTTATCATGTCAGCCAAGTCCGAAGCTTTCTGAGGGACAACAGGAGACAAAATTGAGGACAGCTGAAGATAGGGTGGCAAGGGAGTAAAGTGGCAGTTGTCCATTTCTCCACACTAGTTAAATGCCCACTTAATAAAAGGAACAAAAGGTTTGCAAACCAAGGAGGTTTCCAATCAGATAGCTCCTTTGACTCTGAGACACAGCATGCTTACCAAGGTAGGATTTTCATGCCCTGTCCTCCTGGGTGAGACTGGCAGACAACATACACAATAGTCAAAAGCAAACACAGCAGATCTCATAAGAGAATAGGACACACTCCCTTATACTTGACCCAAGGGGTTCCCTGCCTTGCTTTCAAACCACTAGCACTCTGCTTAGTGTAGGGTCTTCACTTACTGTAACTTTCTTCATTTCTGAGAACATGATCCTGTTGGGAATTTCAACCATGTTGTCATGAAGAAACTTCCGCCGCTCACACAGGGGCCTAAGCAGGGACAGGAGAGAGCTGAAGGAAGGACCCTCCCATCCCTATGAAGAATCGTGAGGAGGAAAGGAGCACAATGATACAGTTGCTGCTTCATGAGTGGTTCTGTCTTGGATTCAAGCTCTCCTATGTAACAGTTCTGCTGTCAAGGGCTCCAAGGACTATATCATGACCGAAGATGGACAACTATGAGCTGGGGCAAAGAGCCAGTTCATAGTTGTCGTTCCTAATTCTACTTTATTGAGCCAAGGGAGAACTGGCCTCTAGCCCAGACTGTATAAATTCTGGTCTTACTTGAAAAACAATTCTAACTGGTTTTTTATGCCCTGTACTTTGCTTTGCCTCAACCCAAGGCTGGCTGATCTTTGGGTTAGCAGGCTGAGCCAGGCCACAGGACACAAATCCCAACTCCTACCCCATTGATTCTTTGTTCTGCTTCCTTCCACAATAAAGGATGTGTCAACTGCTGGACGGGGAGTAGCAATGTATTTCTAAGTGTGGAAAGGGTCAGTACTAGTCTTTTCAGCCCAAGCCTTTGAATATAGTTAAGTCAAGACTGCTGGTTCTTCACAAATGGGATGCCTCCCCTACAATCAGGAGCTTCCTGTTGTCAGCATCTGAAATCAAAGCCTCTGAACTTAAAAGCATTTGCCTTATGCCTTCGTAAGTGCTACTGGAGAAATAAAACTGAATGACCACTATGCTCACTACCTGTGTCTCTTAACAGTCCATCTTACTTTAGAAGGGACACTTCTTTGAAGTTGAGCTTTCCTTTGAGACTCAAACTTTCAGCAATAAGGTGGAGTCTTCCTCACACTGAATAGGGGTTGGACATACACTAGTCCCTTTCCCTCTCTCCTTTTCAACTGAATCCCTTATATTTCTAATCAGGAAACTAATATAGGTTCCTGGGTTTAAAGATGTTAGCTGGGCTGTGGTATAGCTCCGTGGTACAGCACATGTTTGGCATGCATAAGGTCCCCAGTTCAATTCACAGCACCAAAATAAAAAGATGTTGACCAACTCACCTGTCCATCAAGCTGATATCATTGAAGTAGATACAATCAAAAACAAACAGGCAGACATTAGCATCTTGGAAGGCAGCTTTCTATAAGGGAAAAGAGGTACACACACAGCAGTCAGAAGGCATGACACGTGGGGGAGTTGTGAGTCCAGTTCTGGAGGCTCTCTGAAGCACCTGATGTGAAGCCCTATTTTGTGCTCTGATGCACGATGGCCATAAAAACACTCAGCAGATGGTGCTTGCTACAGTGTGGATCCTGAATGTCTCCAAAGGCTTAGCCCTCAGGGTGGTGCTATTGGAAGGTGGTGAAACCTCTGAGAGGTGGGACTTCGTGCAGGTCCTTGAGCGATTACAGGTATAGCCCTAAAGAGGTACTGTGAGATTCTGGCCTCTTCCTCTTTGCTTCCTTGCTCATAACGTGTGGTTTTTCTTTGCCACGTGCTTCTGCTATGGTGTACTACCTAGGTCCAAAGCAATGGGCCTTTCTGATCGTGGACTGGTACCTTTAGAATTATGAGCCAAATTAAACCTCCTTTTCGTAAGTTAACTACCTCAGGCATTTTGTTCTAAAGACTTAACAGGAACAATAGAAACCAGCTCAATTATAAGCTGATTCCTATTAGCAACTCCTTTTTATTAAAAAAGACATCTAAATCTAAGACTAAATTCAGAAAAAGTTCAGACACAAAGAATAACCTCTACCATAAGGGATATATTCCTCCCTTTTCAAACTGATAGCATGTATGAGCACACATACATTTATTTTTGCATATATGGTCCTAAACCAGTACCTTGTGCACGCCCAGAGTCCCAAAGGGCAGTGGTTTGCCTGTTTTGTTGTCAATCAGGAGTACCTCAGAATCCAAGATCATGCTGTGGCCCCCAGGAAAAGCCTGAGGGATGTAGTCCTTAAAGTGAGCCACCTAGAAGTAAACAGGTAGCTTTGGTGAGGGATACAAAGCCAAGCCACAGAAATCAAAGGCCAGAGCTCAGATGGAATACAGAGCAACACACAGAAGCCCAGTTAAAGTGCAAAACATACCAGCTGGGCTTTGTTAGCCACCTGGGAAAGTACAGCAGGTGGCACGACCCTCACAGGAGGTAGGAAGAAAGAGGGAAGAGGACCCACAGCCCAACATCCCCTGCCATGTCTCCTGGGACTCATAAAATTGAGCTAGAGCTAGGAAAGAAGCTTGTAAGGTCAAGAATTCCACCTACTCACAACCTATTGGAGTTACATATTCCAGGCAGCTTTTCTTGAAGACACCCCCAAAGGGTTGGCACTAGCAGCTGAGAGGGGCTATAAGAATAAGGTCTCACCCCTCACTCCTAAATATCTCCGTGGTATTGTGTTTATATCAGAATGTAAGCTTCTTAAAGATCAGAACTCTTGTTCATTCTTTCCCACTGCTATATGCCTACTAGCTGGAACATTGCATAAGAATAAGTACTTGTGGAATTAATGAATGACAGTCCCTTGTACATGAACTGTAATCTAGCTTAGAACATACAGAACATGGAAATGCAAAAGACTTTGTGTAGCATTCACCAAATGAGCTCACTTTCCAAAAGCACTGTGAGTGAGAGAGTTATCACTGTCCCAGGGAGCTTTGTTCACACTAACCCAAGTCTGGACACTTTGGTCATTACTGGAATACTCTAAAAATGAATTCATCCGTTCATGTAACAAATGAAAAATCAAATTTCCTAACGTGAACTGGAAGGGCTATAGGAGCACTCTGGCCTTGAGACTCAGAGGGAGGAAGGACAAAGACAGTCCTGGTGGAAAGGACTAATACCTTGTGAGGCAGGACAGGCTTGAGACTGCGGCTAAAGTAGCTGAAGTGGTCGCCACTCTTATGCACCTGGACTCGCTCACCATCATACTTGATCTCAGAGAACATGCCATTGGGACACTTCTTCATCGCATACTCGATGGACTTGCATGCCTCTGCCTAGGAGTAGAGAAAGCAAAGTGCACCAAACTGGATTAGTCAGGACAGCACCTGGCTCTTGGGACTGACTTCCCTTACTGTATGCTCAGGGCAGACTGTGGCAAAGGAGACGCAAATGGAAAGGGCTGGGTAACATTATACCCTGACTATAAAATCACCGCCAGAGTTGACACAGAGTTGACTTTGGGGAAAATGAATGTTGCTTATTGTAGAACAAGTACAATTGCTGTGAAATAGGATTTTTTTTCTCAGTAACAGAGGTTTTGCCTGGCAGGGTGGCACATGCCTGTGATCCCAGCACTCAGGAGGCTGAGGCAGGAGGATTGCTGTGAGCTTGAGGCTAGTCTAGGATACATAGTGAGTTTAAGACCAGTCTGAATTATAGAGCGAGAACCTGTCTCAAAAAGCAAACGAACAAAACAGGCTTTGCAGGGCCGATGGCTTATTATCAAATACACTGGTTATCTCAGCACAAGCAGCATGTAGGGGTTGGAGTGAAAAGTACAGTAGCACTAAGGCTGGCAGGTTAACAGTGACCAGCATATCCCCACAGAGGAGTGGTCACTAACATGCCTGTGCTACCCTGTCATGACCAACGTTTTTATGTTCTTGTCAGGTCATGCATATAATCTCACTTCATCTTTGATGATATTTTCATGACAAATATTGTTCACGTTTTATGGATGATAAAACTTAAGGTTAGACTGGCTAATCCCAGTACTGAAGGTTATATAGCTAATAAATAGTAAGAGTAAGACATTGTATAGGCCAGTGGTGAACCTATGGCACGCATGCCACAGCTGGCTGTTTGTTATCATTGAAAGCTCTAAAAGGTTTCAAAAAAAAGCAGTGTATACCACTAGTCAAAGTCAAAGGATCTTACAGTAGGCATGCTAGCATATGTAGTGGGTCCTGCTGCACAGAAAAACCAAGGGCAGAAAGGAAATCACCTTTCTTATGAAATGAGCAGAAGCACAAGTTATCTCTGTTGGAGTTAACTTCACGCTTTAAACTTCCCCTCCCCCTCCCGAGTCACCCCGTCCCAGAAGTTCAGATGTACAAAAACTCAGATCTACCATGCAGCAGGTTACAGAGCTCAGGGGTTCTCGAACACATGAGTACTTTGGAGAGTCTCACCAGTCATTCCCACAAGGAGACTAAAGACCAGGAGAGGCTAGGGACAGACCCGATATTTAGCCATTGCAGTGCTGGGCTCGTGGCTGTTCATGCTACTGGCCCACTGGCTCCTGTGTCTCTGCTTCCCCTGCACAACCTCTGTGTCACCTCTAATCCTCCTTCCCCAATCCATTCTCAAACTCTGTCACACCCCATCCCACCAGACATGCACCCAGGATAGGCATGGGCAACAGGGGAAGGCAGGCTCCTTACCAGCATGGGCTGCACAGGGGTCATCAGTGAGGCCTGGACACTCAGAGCCCGTTTCTGGCCTGGCTCCTTCTCTACCTCCTGCTCATTTTGAAGGACCCGCTCCACTACATCCTGCAGATTGCGTGAGGCTTTGAAAGCTTCATAGGCATTGGGGTCAAGGGCATCTAAACTGCCAAGGGGGACAGAAAGAAGAAAATGAAAGCTTTGATACTATGGCTTTGGACAGAGGTCAGTCCTCAGGAGAAATCCTTACTTGCAGAGAAGCAGTTGTGTTATAATCTCTTCACAGGAGGAGAAACAACTGAGAATATTTAGTTTTTTGAGACCCTCTGCCTATCTGGATACAACTTTAGTAGAGGTAAGGGTGATATGGGCAAGACTCATCCTAAACTTACTGAACACTCTGTATTTTCAATTATAACAAGTCCTTGAATTGTTTCTCATACAACAACCTGTGAGAAAACGCAGGTAGACTCAGGATTAGTCCCACAACAACTAACCAAACTCTTAGTAGTACATGCCTTGCTGGGCATAATACTCTGGGAGGCTGAGGCAAGAGGATTACAAGTTTGAGCCCAGTCCAGTCAATGTAGATATTTAGCAAGACTCTGTATTAAAAAGGCTAGGGACATAGGGGACATAGTTCAGTGTAAACATCCTGGGTTCACCCTCCACTACTGCCAAAAAAAAAAAAAAAAAGAAAGAAAGAAAGAGAAAGAAGGAAAAGAAAAGTCCAGATGTCCTCACAATAGGCTCCTCATAATAGCTGGAAACACAGGAAGTTGTTAGTTTAGGTTGTCAGAGAAGAGCTGGTACTTACACATGTTTTGCACCTGAGTTCATCTTCAGATCATGTTTGATCAACCTGATGATACACTTAAGGTCATTGGCTGTACACCTAAGGGAATGAAGGACATTCAACTTGATCTTTGAAGAGCTCTGTGCCCCTGGACAATCCTTCCCTAATAGTTCCATCTCCCAAACACTTCCCCACTAGGTCTGGCTTACTGGTGCAGCTCCCTACCTGGAAGCAATGTCCTGCAGGGCTTGCTGCTGCTCATCCTCCTTGGTGAGCTTGGAGAGTCGCAGAAGGAATTCATCTACTTCCTGGATGGTAAGGAGGCTCTTGGCAGCTGGGGGTAAAGACCTGCTCTGCTCAAAGAAGACTCTGATCGTCTCCGATACGTCACCCTGTCTCCAAAAACCAAAATGCCACTGCTGCAACCCCGAGTGGTCAGGTATATCCTCTAAGACCTCAGAACTAAAGATGAATTGAGAAACTTCAATCATAGGCCCTTATTCCCAACTTAACATATCTACCCTCCTCCTTAGAGATTCTATCCCATTCACAGTTCCTAGAAGGGACAAGTCTACAGGATCTGCCACCTGCCTTAGCTGGAAGAGACACAGCACTTATCCAGGGCTGAGCCAAGTTGATTCATGCTTATGAGTTTGAATGAAGAGACAAATATAGTCATCAAATAATGGGGATGCTTGGATGGAAACTTTCCAGGGTGTCAAGGCTAGAGTCACAAACCAAAGTTGAACGGTAAGCCCAACTACAAGGGAAGAAAAAGCAAGGAAAAAAGTCCAGAACAAGAGCCCCAAACAGGAAGATGTCTCAAATTCTAAC
The DNA here is from genome assembly GCA_004363535.1 of Dasyprocta punctata. Classification (NCBI taxonomy): domain Eukaryota; kingdom Metazoa; phylum Chordata; class Mammalia; order Rodentia; family Dasyproctidae; genus Dasyprocta; species Dasyprocta punctata. Next base: position 2,092 of record RJWM01027992.1, on the reverse strand, counting down.
TTCTGTGATAAGACCTTTTGTCATTTCAGTCTTTAGAAACTTAAGAAATTAATAGGTGTAGCTTCACATTCAGCTACCTCCTAATGGAAGCTTGCTCCAATAGGTTTCAGTTTCCTAAAACAGCATGTTCCCAACCATAAAAAAATGGCTGCAGGGGCCTGGCTTGGCAGAACCCCTCTTGCAGTGTGGCCTCCCAGTCCCTTCCTCTGACCTGCTCTAGGTCTCGTGCCATATCATCTGGGTTGCAGTTAAAAATGCGGCTGAAAAGCTTCACAATCTGCTTATCGTTCAAGTTGTAAACACTCTTAATGACACCCGGCAGCAGCAACTTCACTGTTAGGTACACATCACCGTGGAAACCATCTGGTGACAGAAAAAAGGAACCCTTCTTGAGAAATGCAACTTAAACAAAAAAATCCATAAATTCAAGGAAGCAGAGGTTGAAAGAGATCTACATATTTCAGCCTATGCTACCACAGTATCCTGCACATATCAATACAGTACAGGAGGCCATAGATCAGGAGCTAGTGGTTTGTGTCTGCCTCATCTTTATTTTATCTATCTATCTATCTATCTATTTATTTATTTATTTATTAGTACCAGGGATTGAACTCACAACCCCACACCTGCCAGGCTGGCGCTCACACAACTGAGCTAAACCTCCAGCCCTGTTTTTTGAGACAGGGTCTCACTATGCAGTTCAGGCTGGCCTTCAACTCACTTTGTAGCCCAGGTTGGTCTTGAACTCACAAGGATCCTCCTGCTTCAGCCTCCCGAATGCTGGGACTAAAGGCGTGTGCCACCACGCCCAGCTTGTCTGCCTCATCTTTAGCCCATAGATGAACTCGTATTGGGCACAGGCAGATCTCTTCAGATCTCCAGTGATAAACATATTACAGATGCTCTATGACAATTTGTTAGATGAATGAAAGAAAATTAGAAGACTTTATTCCAAACTGTGCACATAGTTCACAAAAACCTATTAAAATATGTGTGACAGTGAATTTTCCTATTGACCAAGTGGGGTGGGTTCTTCCGGCCTTGCGGGAGCAGAATAAGGGCACAGGAAAAAAGATGCTAAAGCACTTGGAGCGAGACCTGGGTACATAATTTGTGGCATCTGCTGACAATGGAAACACGGGGCCCCTCATTCAAAATTATTAAGAATTTCAAGACAGTAATAGCAGAGTATTAAAACAAGCATTAAGCTCCTGTGCAACTGTATACTTCACATGCCCATGAAGCCAGCCACGGCCCCTTCAGCATGTTGATGGCCTTACCTCCTGATGAGCCCTTCCGCAAGAAGTCCTGGATGATCTGGGTCTTTGTGTTGTAGCTAGGATTATCAGCCACCATGGTACACAACTTCCGAAACTCTCGGAGCAGACAATCCTTGTGCTTAGGGTCACATTTGCTTGAAGACAGACTTGTCTTAGGGGTAGGGTTTGAGGGGGCTTGCTCAGAGTTGTTGGGCTTGGCTGTTGGAAAGAGAAACAAGAGATGTTTCATTTTGCCTTTCTGGAAGGAAGAAAAGAAAGGTAGACAGGGCCAGAAGGAAACTAATAGGCATTCTCCTGGTGGCTTTATTTGTAGTTTCACTTCATTGCCCCAAACAGACCGCTTGGGTCGACATCATTGTATTCATGTTACAGGTAAAGAAACGGAGGTCAAGTAATCTCCACAAATCTCACAGCTGTTAACAGAAAAGCAACAATGACCTCCACACACCCAAGCAGAAAACCAGACCAATGTGCGTCTGTTTATATGAGCACTTCACAGAGGAACAAAGGCTGCTTTCATGCCAAGAATGGTCATAAGGATCTAAGAATTATAACGTGCACCCTAGAAAAGCAGAGAGGAGAAAGGGAGAAGAAATCAAGTGACATGTTAGTCAATATGAATGTACTGTTATCACAGACTGTCAGAACAGATGACTTTCAGGATCTTCTAGACCCTTGGTGGTAGAGACAGGACAAATAAACTACCAACCAAGTCAGCTCTCAACATTTCCTCCTCTTACCACTCTAACCTTTCTTACTGTCAAAGTAAATAAAGTAGTCAGCAGGGATATCCTCCAGATACTGAAAATAAC
>RJWM01027991.1:0-26093 GCA_004363535.1 Dasyprocta punctata | reverse complement strand
TCTGCTCCAGAAATTCAAACTTGTGAAAGTTGGCTAGTTCGTGTTACTATATAAACTGTACCTGTCTTAAGACATTTTAAATTTAGTTTTTCTTTTCCTGACTTGGACATAAATAGATTGTGTGGCTTCTCATTGCTCTTTGCAGTGACTCCCTTGTTCTCATGGAGGTTTTTTTCAAATACATGACCATTTTGATCTTGAGGAGCTTAAGTCCTAGGTTATATGTAAGACATGGGAAACTTGAACATGGAGATTTTTAAGAATGGAAATTCTCAAAGTCTAAGCATTAAAAAAAAAACAAAACAAAACTGAGCATTTTGCCAACTAAGGGCTATATTTCTCAACTTTTCAGGCTATTAGAGCTGGTCAGAATGAGCAGATATCCCTTTCAGAAATTGGGTAGTTTATTTTGACTCCATTTATTCACTCCTCTCTTTTCTGAAGAAAAGCCTCTTCCCAGTTATCTACACACTATCCACTTTATTTGAAAAGTCTCTTTCCGTATGCTCTCAGCAAAAGACTCACTTGCACTAAGAGCTAGGGAGTAACAGGGAAGCTAGAATCCAGAGAGATTAGAACTAATCAACGGCCCCTTCCCCTCCCCCTCCAAAAAAATGCACTTGAACGGTTCACAAAAGAGGAAATATATGCTAAAAGCACGTGGGAAAATGTTCAACTTCACTAGTAACAAAAGAAATGCAAATTTTAAAAACCCAGGTACCATCTTCATTTACAAAACTTGCAAAAGTTAAAAAAAAAAAAAAAACAGAAACATAGAATATCCAGGGTGGGCAAACACGCAGTGTAGCCAGCCTTCTACCCTGCTAGTGGTGGCATAAATCAATGCCACTTTCAGGGAAATGACATGGTGATGCATATCAATTACAGTCCTGTTCCATTAGTCCTAAGAAAATTATCCAAAATAAGTTCAAATATTTATTCACAAAAATGTAGTGTTATTTATCATTAGGAAAACTGGGAACAATTTATGTGTGAAAAACACTGTTATTTAAATAAGAGATTATTTAAATATTGACTAATAAGAATATTGTTTTAATATTCTAATCAATAAATTACAATATATTCCCACAGTAGAACACTGATACGACTATGGAAAGATGTTTTATAGTTTCTGATACTATAAGAAAAGCTTTTATTTCAATGTTAAATAAAAAGAAAAATATAAAATTTTATTTATGTCTCATCTCAGATATGAAAATGTTGCATACTAGCACATTAATAGGGAATGGTTGTCCTGGGATAAAGGAATAATTGGTAATTTTAAAATTTTCTTTCCCCTATTTTCCTATAATGATAATATATTCTCCTTATAATAAAATTTTTATTTAAAAATGGTAAATGGCAGTGAGGGGCAATGGAGCACAGCTGTAATCCCAGCCAGGTGTGGTGGTGAGTGCCTGTAATCCCAGCACTTTGGGAGACTGAGGCAGGAGTACTGAAAGTTTGAGCCTAATCCAGGCAATGTAGTGACCTAGTAAGACACTGTCTCGAAATTTTTAAAAAAATTTTTAAATGGTGAGGACATAACTCAGTGCAACACCCACTCCCTGGGGAAAAAAAAGGATAAAGGTAATGTATTGGTTAATTTAACTGAAAAGTACAGAGACAAAAAGTTCAAATGCAGAACAATCAGAACCTTTTCTCCCCAAGAGCTGGCACTCCAACTATGTATGCTGCTAAATAATTAGGGAAGAGTGGTCCATTCACTATGATCCTAGAAGTAAAGAGAAGCAAACAGAAGGGCAAACTGAGAGATAAAAATCAAAGCATGTGTGCACCAGTCATAGGAGTATTTTAGGGAGGATGATGTCCTCCTTAGACTGAGTGCCAGGTGATGATCAGACCCCCAGATACCTGAGGGAGGAACAGCAGGGCATAAAGAAAGACAAAAGATAATATTCAAGGTACAAGGGGACCAGAAGGAGGAACAAGTCTCTAGTGGACAGACACACACCCATCTCAGCAGCTGGCCCACTTTTATTAGCAAGCAAGGAGGACAGGAGAAGGGGTAGCGAATTTATCCTGGAACAGACTGAGGTAGGTAGGGAAAAGTTAACGGAAAACAGGTTCTTCTCCATATCAATACACCTGCATTCTTTTGCATTGTTCTCAGCAGATATTATCTCGCCTTAGTAGCTACAGTTATGAGCCTTCTTTGCACATCCAGGAAGCACAGCAGCCTTCCATATCCTTCTGTTTCCCAAGGCAAGGTCACATCGGCCTCAAGACCATGGGATCCCAGACATGTAACCTGGTCCCCAGCATAGTAAAATATTTCATATCCCCTGGTCCCCAACAAATGAGATTTAAGAAAACCAACTAAAGTGGTAATAAGGGCACTTTAAAAGTACATATTGAAGCCAGGCGTGGTGGCACACACTTTAATCCCAGCACTCAGGAGGCTGAGGTAGGAGGAATGCTGGGAGTTCAAGGCCGGCTTGGGCTACAACGCGAGTGCATGGCCGGCTTGAGCTGCATAGTGGGACCCTGCCTCAAAAAAACTAGAGCCGGGAGTTTGGCTCAGTGGCTTAAGTGCATGTCTTGCAGGCGTGAGGTTGTGAGTTCGATCCCCAGTGCTGCAAAAAAAAAAAAAAAAGTACATATTGAAGATTAAGCTGGGTATGATGGCACAAACCTGTAATCCCAGCAATCAGGTTGCTGAGGCAAAAGGTTTGTTCCTAATTGGAGGCCAACCTGGGCTACATAGTGAATTCAAAGTCAGCCTGAACTACATTGTGAGACCTTAGAAAATAAAACAAAATGGAACAGTATTTCAGACTGACTGCAATTTAGGAATCAATCTAACAAAGGAAGTAAAAGACCTATACAGCGAAAATGACAGTACTCAGAAAAATGAAACTGAAGAGTGTATCAGAAGATGGAAAGATATACCTTGTTCTTGGATAGGCAAAACCAATATAGTGAAAATGCCCATACTTTCAAAACTGTTATACAAATGTAATGCAATCTCAATCAAAATACCAATAGCATACCTCACAGAACTAAAAAAAATAAAGATAAAAAACAAAAGTCCTAAAATTCATGTGGAGCCGGAGGAAACCTAAAATAGCAAAAGCAATTCTGGGTAGCAAGGAAAGGGAGGGAACATCACAATCCTCAATTTGGAGTTATACCACAAAGCTACCGTGATTAAAACAACAACAACAACCAAAATGAATAACACGGTATTGGCAAAAAACCAACCAGTGGAACAGATTAGAAGATGCAAAACAAACCTGGCATGGTGGCGCACGCCTTTAATCTCAGCACTCGGGAGGCTGAGGTAGGAGGAGCGTTGTGAGTTCGAGGCCGGCTTGGGCTACAACGCGAGCTCAAGGCTGGCCTGAGCTATACAGAGCGACTCTGCCTCAAAAAAACCAGGGCTGGGAGTTTGGCTCAGTGACTTAAGCGCTTGTCTGACAGGCGTGAGGTTGTGAGTTCAATCCCTGGTGCAAAGAAGATGCAAAACAACTCCAAGTGTACTCACCCTCCTTACCTGTTTTTCTTTTTTAGCTACCTTATCTTTAACAAAGGGGCTGACACCTTCACTGGAAGAAAGCCTCATTACTAAACTGGCTTTCTACATTCCAAAGACAGGATTTAAATCCATATCTCTCACCATGCACTAAACTAAAAGCAAAATGGATCAAAGATCTAACTATTAAAACAAAAACAATCTGCTGGGAGATAGAATAGGTAAGTAAAACTCTTGAAGACATAGGTGTAAGCAAGTACTTTATGAACAAAATCCTGATGGCATAGGAAATACTACAAAGAATCAACAACTGGGATCACATCAAATTAAAAAGCTTTGCTTAACAAAAGAAACCATCAAGAGAGTGAAGGTGTTACAGGCAGCTGAGTTAGATAGAAATATTATAGGCAGTCAGACAGGGCTAGGCCCTGGAGGGAGCCAGCGCAAACCAGAGACCTTGCAACCTTGGAGGAGACAGACACCTCTACTGAGGGCCAGATCTCAAGACAATAGGCAAAACAAATGCAACCACATCCTAAGTATAAACATCAGGGATTGATAATCTAAATAGATACGGATCACCTTGATGAAGCCAGGAGTCACCATCCCAACCCCCTACAGGAAGAGTCACTGCTCTTTAAGCATGCCAGCTTGCTATGTGACTCGTGTCCCCATTTGTTCCTGATTTGGTCAATTTTACCTGTATTAATCTTATGGGTTGACCATAGTTCTGTCCCACCTCATGCCCATCTTACGAGTTCCCATGTTTTCCCCATCTTGGACCCGTCTCACCTCATGGTTTTGCTCTATGAAAGTCCCTAGAAAAGACTGAGTCTTTGGCAACCCACTTGGAACTCCTTCTGCATCTCTCCCAAACAGAAGCTTTCTTTCTCTTAATAAATATATTCTGAAATAATTAATGAATTAATTAATTCTGTTCTTAACCTCCATTGTTCCTAAAATTCATTCTTCAGTTTTAGAGAACACAAACTTGTACCAGACATCTAGTAGGTTGGGAGGTTCATTCCCCTATATCAAAGGGACAACTTACAGTGTAGGAAAAATCTTTTGCCAACTGTTCCCCAGAAAAAGGACTAATATCTAGAAAATGAAGCACTCAAAAAATCAGACTCACTCAAATTTAAAGACCCAATCGAAAACTGGGCATCTGAGAGAAAAATCAGCACCTCCTGAGAACTCACTATGCCGGGTCTCGAAAGATCCAACAAGAAGACAACTAGCCAGCCTTCCTGGTAAGCAGCACAAGTGACATGGATTCTAGGAAGACAAAAATCAGCCCCTCCCGAGAACCCGCCATGCCGGGACTGGGAAGATCCAACAAGAAAACAACTAGCCAGCCTTTCTGGTAAGCAGCACAGTGGGTTCCAGGAAGAGAAAACTCAGGGCCTCTGGTGAGCCTACTGGCACATGGGCTGAGAATCAATCCCCCATCCACTCACATAAGCAACCTGCTGGGCTGGAGGACTGGCTATGTTGATAGCAACTAAGGTACATAAAGCAACTAAATACTTGTATTGTTTGGTTGGTTTTGCAGGCCTGGGGCCAGCAGTCTGAGCATCTCTTGTGAGGATGGCAGTATGCAATATAGCAAATATGGGGGATTCTCTTCTGTCTTGTCTTTGAGGCCCAATATTGTTCTCACTGTTTTGCTTTATTCTGATTAATTTTTTTTGCTTCATTTCATATTCTGTTTTGATTGGTTTTATTCTGCTTCATTTTTGGATTGATTTTGCTATTCCTGATGGAATGGAGAACTATTGTGAAGATAACAAGATACACTATGATAGCTATTGTTTTCCTAGTACCCTGCTTTGAAGTTCTGCACCAATTTTACTGCTTTGTTTTGATTGGCTTTTTTATGCTTTCTTTTGTTGGATTTTACTATCTTTAAATAAAATTCAAAACAAAACAAAACTAGGCATCTGAGATGAACAGACATTTCTCAGATGAAGTACAAATAGCAAGTATGAAAAAATGCTCAACATCACTGGTCCTTTAAGAAATGCAAATTAAAACAATACTGAGATTCCATCTCACTCCAGAAAGAATAGCTATTATCAAGAAATCAACCAATAACAAGTGCTGTCAGGTGGAGGGGTGGGGGCTTCTCCATTGTTGGTGGGAATATAAATTGATACAATCACTATGGACGTCAGGAGGGCCAAGGATTTAGCTCAGCGGTATAAGCACCTGCCTGGCAAGTGCAAGGTGGGGAGTTTGATTCCTGACACCAAAAAAACAAAAAAACAAAAGCACTCATTATGGACATCAGTATGGAGATTCCTCAGAAGACTAAACTAGAGGTTCCATTTGACCCAACTGTTCCCTTCTTAGGCATCTTCCCAAAAGAGTTAAAAGCATCATACCCAGTGATATATGCACGCCCATGTTTATAGCAACACAATTTATAATAGCTAAATCTTGGAAACAACCCATGTGGCCATCAAAGGATGAATAGATAAAGAAAATATGTATTTATATATAAAAGAATACTACTCTGCCATAAAGGATAAACTTGAGTCATTTATAGGAAAATAGATATACTTTGAGACCATAATCTCGAGTGAAAAAAATTGGACACACAAGTTTAAATATCACATTGTTTCTCTTCCGTGAGAAACCCAAAGGGAGCGTATCAGAGGATAGATAGTTGGAAGTTGGAAGAACATGTTCAAATGGGAAAGGAAAAACTGAGCAAGGAGGAGGAAGGGAGGAAAGGGAAAGAAAAAAAAAGAATAGAAGGGAAAAAATGAAAACAAAGCTTTTGTGAATAGGGAGAAGGATTGAAGGAAGAAGGGACTGGAAAAAAGAAGAATCAAGATATATTATGTACATGTGCAAATTCTCTATGTTGAAAGTGATCAATATATATGACAAATATGTACTAATAAAAAATAAAGATTAAAAAAAGATTGACTGAGCTGGACGTGGTGGCGCACGCCTTTAATCCCAGCACTTGGGAGGCTGAGATAGGAGCGTTGTGAGTTTGAGGCTGCCTTGGGCTACAACATGAGCAAGGCCGGTCTGAACTACATAGCGTGACCCTATCTCAAAAAACTAGGGCCGGGAGTTTGTCTCAGCGGCTTAAGTGCCTGCCTGGCGGGTGTGAGATTGTGGGTTCAATCCCTGGTGCCACCAAAAAAAAAAAAAAAAAAAAAAAAAAAAAAAAAAAAAAAAAAATTCACTGCTACTGAGTACAGGGTTTTTGGCTTTTGTTTTTGGCTGTTGTTTTCACAGTACTAGGGATTGAATCCAGGGCCTTTGCACTGACTAATATCCTCATCCCTTTTTTTCATCGTCCCTTTTTTTTGCTTTTATTTTTATTTTATTATCATTTTGAGACAGCCTCACCAAGTTGCCCAGGTTAGCCTTGAACTTGTGATCTTCCTGCCTCATCCTCCAGAGTAACTGGGATTACAGTCATGCACCACCATAGCCAGCCCAAAGCTTGTTTTGAGGCGGGAAGGGTACCAGGAATCAAACTCAGGACCTCATGCTTGCCAGGCAGGTACTGCACCACTGAGCTAAATCCCTGGCCCTATTTTTTTGGGTTTTATTAATGCTTAAAGCAAGAAGATATGGTCTTAAACCAGGGTTTGGGAGCCAGGTGTACAAGTAATAGCCATGCTTTGCCTATTTAGTGATCTGCTAAAGAGAACAGAATTAAATGTGAATGGAAGTCCAAAATGTGGGAAAGATACTGAGTGAGCCTCTGAGTATTTCTCAACAGTCTATCATCCTAGGATTTAAAATAAAAAAAGTACCTCCTAGGGCAAAAAAGAACTTGTAGGTATAATCACTATTTACCCTAATCTGTGAGAAATTTCAGAGAGTTTGGAGAAGGGAGAGAAGTTTTCACAGACACAGATTTATGGAAAGTGGCATGGGTGGGAGGAAAGTGAGAGGTGCCTTCCCAGAACTCTTCATGAATTGAAACTTATCTCCAGGACTCTTTTCTCTGTAAGGAGGTGGCCTCGTCTGCTCATATATAGCTGCGTCCTCTACTCCCAGGCCAGGGCCTGGCCTAGCACAGGCCCACAGGCAGAGTCGAGTGTGGACACCTGCAAGGCTGGCCATGGACCAAGGATCTTGGTGCATGGTGCAGGGCATAGAAATAAGACTGCGAAGTGAATTCTCAACAACAACAAAAAAACCCCTAGAGTTTGGGCTTTCTTGGGGGAGGGGATTTCTGTTGTAAATTTTTATTTTGGCTAACTGCTTTTTCTGTAGCTGTTAAAATAATCCTATGGTTTCCCCTTTATTCTATGAACACAGTGAATTATAGTAACTGATTTTCAAATGTTAAACCAATTTTGTGTGTCTAGGATAAACCCACTTTGGGATGCTGTATATTGCCATTTTTGCATATTGCTAAATTCAGTTTGCTAAAACTTTGTTAACAATGAACCCATCTGAGCCTAAGGGAAGATTATAATGCCAAACCCAGTTTGTTTAACTGATGCAGGACTATTCAGATACTGTGCTTCATCTTGAGTCAGTGTGATTACTTGTGTTTTTCAAGGAATTTGTCCATCTTGTTAAACTTTTACTAATATGAAGTTTTTCCATGATGTTCTGTTGTTGTCCTTTTAGCATCTATAAGAATTACAGTGGTGTCCTATCTTTATTTGGACCAAAACCAAAACCTTGGGCTGGGCATGGTGGTGCATACCTGGAATCCCAGCTCCTGGCAGGAGCATGGCTGCAAGTTCAAGGCCAGACTGGGCCACATAGTGAATTCAGGGCCAGCCTAAACTACATAACAAGAATATGTCTCAAAAAAGCAACAACAACAACAACAAACCATAGAACAAAACAAAACAAAAAACCTTGGGATAAGAGTTAAAGTGTGGAATTCTAAACAAATAAGGTCCACGCATTGCCATGGGTCACTACCTCCTCCTGACATTGTCCATTGTGGAGGATCAGTCTCAAATTTAATTAGGGCTACAGGAAAGACAGACAGGCTCCAGAAATAACAAATAGCAAAATCAGTGTTGACCTTGGGCAAATTCTAGAAGAGGTTTGTGAACAATACAAAAAAAAAAAAAAAAAACATGGTGACCCTGAGAGAGGTCACATTTTCCAAACAATTGTGTTTTACTTCCGGTTATGGTTTGAAATTAGGGTGTCCCCTCAAAGCCTTGTATGCCCACAGATGGGGTTTTGGGAAGGTGATTGGATCATGAAGGTGTGATACTCATCAATGGATTAGCCTACTGTCAAGTTTATAGCTAAATTGATTTGGGAAGTGAAACCTGTTTAGAGTTAGGCCATTGGGGGTGCGACCTGGAAGAGTCTGTTCCCCCACATTTGGTCTCTCTTCTCTGTTTCTCTCTACTGTTGTGCCATGAGCTCTTTCTCCTCTGTCATGCCCCTCTGACACGCTGCCCTGCCAGCCCCTATTGATCGAAACCTGTACAAATGTGAACCTAAATAAAATTTCCTCCTCAGAGTTGTTGGTGTTGGGTATTGTGTTGCAGCACTAAGGAAGTAAGACACTTCCTAACTGTCATAGTATCTATCTCTAGTACTTAGCAAGGCCTACTCTGTACCAAGCACTGGGCTAAGAGCACAGACAAAACAGTGGTGAGTGAAAGGTTTTTGCCCTAGTATAAATTACTGTATAATTATGGCGATGGTCTAACATGGCAGAAGGCCAGAGTGGGAACATTTACCCTCACTACCACTTTCTCCTTCTTCCCCTTTGGACCTAATTGCAAATTTTTTTCCCATTTGCGAGCAAAGAAAATTCCAATCAGTTCCTTGCACTTCATCAATGCCTGCCCCATGCGCCACTTCTGGTTAGAGGTCATATAACCTTCTGCCACTCTCTATCAGGTCAGAGGAGAAAGCCAAACCCTCACAGGTTGTGGGCTCCTCTCCGTGTCCCCAGTAAATGGCCTCTTTCTCTGTCCTTCTGCTTCTGTATTGTGCCAGAAAACTCTTAACAGTGAGAAAACTAGACCCGTTCCCTCCCCTTACCATGTAACAAGGGAAAAAGATAGTCACCAAACCTCTACATACAAGCAGTTTTAGTACAACAAATGTGGATCAAGGCTAGAAAGGAATAGGGCCAGCTGGGTGTGGTGGCGCACGCCTTTAATCCGAGCCCTCAGGAGGCTGAGGTAGGAGGAGCGGTGTGAGTTAGAGGCTGGCCTTGGGCTACAATGCTAGCGCAAGGCCAGCCTGAACTACATAGTGTGACCTTGCCTCAAAAAAAAACTAAGGCTGGGAGTTTGGCTCAGTGGCTTAAGTGCTTGTCTGGCAGGTGCGAGGTTGTGAGTTCGATCCCCGGTGCCCACCCCCCCCCCCGTCTCCAAAACAAAAAGAGAGAGAAGGGAATAGGGCCAGTGGAAGAGGATTATCACAGGGAAAACTAGTCTCGATCTGGCCGTGGGAGCAGGGAGGAGGTTGGTCTAAGGAAACCCTCTAAGAGGAGCTCATATTTAACTTAATGATGGGGCCCAATGAAATAGTGATGCCAAGTGTGTTCTGAGCCAAATAAAGAGTATAACAAAGACCTTGAGTTGGGAGAGTACTTGGTGAATCTGAGGAACTGAGACCAGATTCTCCTGGTGTTGGGAGAGAGTGAAGCCATTTGGGGCTGGAAAAGTGAGAGAGTCAAAATTATGTAAGTTTTTTTTGTCAGTACCAGGGGTCAAACTCAGAGCCTCACACCTGCCAGGCAGGCACTTAAGCCACTGAGCCAAACTCCCAGCCCTATTTTTCCCAAAGCAGGTTCTCACTATGTGGCTCAGGCTGGCCTTGCTCACGTTGTAGCCCAAGTCAGCCTCGAACTCACAATGCTCCACCTACCTCAGCCTCCCTGAGTGCTGGGATTAAAGGCATGCGTCACCACGCCCGGCGAAAATTATGTAAGCTTTAAAGGGCAGAGTGAAGAGGGTGCCTCTCCCCAGGTTAGGGTTCCAACCCAGGGTTTTGGGCATGCTAAGCAAGCACACTACCACCTAGCTATTTCCCCATACCAAGAGCTTAGCTTTTATTCTAAGGGTGCGGAAAAAAAAAATCATCACATTCAGGAATGTGAGCTGCTTTCAAGGAGTCGAAGACACCAGGGCCCAGATAAATGATCTCCTAGGTCACCAAAAGAATTGGCAGTCATAATCATCATTTATGTTAATGTGTGAGAAACTATGGAAAGTTAGGAGAAAGAAGTTATTATGGAAAAATCCAGACATATGTCCGTAGATACAATATTATTATGGCCTCCTCATATACCCCTCACCATCATCTTCAAAATTGACTGATTTGAATTAAGATGTGTTATGTACAGATACCAGCTCCTTTTGATGATTGTAATCATTGTGTATTGCAAACACTGTACTAACAAAAAAAAAGAGAGGAAAAACCAAAATAAAATTACTGATTTAGGGCCAGTTTTCAGGATTTGGGGAATAAAAAATAGAAATTCTCAAGAATTCTCAGAAATTTTTAGTATCAGAAGTTATTCTGTATTTTCTTTTTTTTTTTTTTCTTCTTTGTTTTGTTTTTTTTTTGGTACCAGGGATCAAACTCACAACCTCACGCCTGCCAGACAGGTACTTAGGCTGCTGCTCTAAATCCCCAGTCCTATTTTTTGAGACACGGTCTCACTATGCAGTTCAGGCTGGCCTTGAACTCACTGTGTAGCCCAGGCTGGTTTTGAATTCACAACAATCCTCCTGCCTCAGCCTCCTGACTGCTGGGATTAAAGGCGTGCACCACCACACCCGGCTGTTATTCTGTATTTTCATAACACCTAACATGTTTTAAAGAATATGGTCGTAATACGTGCAGGCATATCAGGTGTGTGTGATAAGGTTATACTAAGAGTTTCAAAGGTTGACTATAAAAAGAAATATGTCAGCTGGGAGTTTGGCTCAGTGGCTTAAGTGCCTGCCTGGTAGGTGAAAGGTTGTGAGTTCAATACCTGGTGCCACAAAAAATATAAAAATAAAAATAAATAAATAAATAAAAAGAAATATGTAACCAGATGTGGTAACACCTACCTGTAATGCCAGCATTCTTGGAGGCTGAGACAGGAAGATTATAAGTTTGAGCCCAGCCAGGGCAACCTAGCAACTTAGCAAGATCCTGTCTCCAACTAAAAAATTAAAAAAGGATGGAGAGATGTAGCTCAGTGTGAGGGTCCTAGGTTCAATTTCCAGTGCCACTCACACACACACACACACACACACCATATAATAATAAATGCAGACTTATTATTACAGTAAACAAACATGGTGTAATAAGACTATATAAGGATTTTTATAACATATAAATACAGTCCCTATATAATAAAGACATGTAATTGTAGAAAACATATAATAATAGAAAAAATAGAAGACATAGGAATTGGGAGTGTAGCTCAGGAGAAGAGTACCTGCTGTGCAAGCATGGGGCCCTGAGTTTTATCCCTGGGACCAAAACAAAACCATGATGATATTATTTTAAAATATTAACACAACATAAAAGTCATTTTTAAAATGGATAGGAAGTATTAGCAATGTTTAATATTTAAAAGTCAGCCTTGGATGGGCATAGTGATGCATGCCTGTAATCCCAACACTGGGGAGGCTGAGGCAGGAGAATTGCTGTGAGTTCAAGACCAGCCTGGGCTACATAGCAAGTTCAATGCCAGTTTGAATCTGTCTCAAAAAAAAAGTCAGCTTTGGTGGGGGGTGGTGCCAGGATGGAACATGATAAGTAACCTTTACCTTAAGAGTTAGCATTCTTAAAATGAAAAATTTATACATACAAAGCACCAATCACCCCATCTAGTAGTCTTAAGCTTTGTTTTGTGACAAGTATTTCAAATGTAAAAGGAATTTCCTGGGTGGGGGGATATAGCTCAGTGGCACAGCACCTGCCTAGCAAGTGCGAGTTCAATTCCCAGTACAAAAAAAAAAAAAAAAGAAAAAGATAAAAGAAAAGAAATTTCTTTCATTTGCCTTGAAATCAAATTTCTATAAATACATTAGAAAGAACCTGAAGTTGTGTATTACAGTACATGTTGCTTCATACAAGCTCATTTCTTTTTGTAGAGATATTGATTTGAGTTCTGTTGTTCAAATAGACATTATTTTGTGGGGGGGGACTAGTAATCAAACTCAGGACCTCATGCTTGCTGGCAGGTGCTGTGCCACTGAGCTAAATCCCCAGCCCTGATAACTTTTTAAATCCAAATTTTAGATCAGTTTCTGATTTCATGTCAGTGTATACTCTCTTTGCATTTGTTTGTTAAAGTATTTACAAATGACAGTAACCCCAAGCAAATACTCAAGCACTAAAAAAAAAAAAAAAAAAAAAAAAAGCCAACATTGCGTAGTATTCAAGTACTATCACACTTGGATTTCTTGGCACTACACAGACTCCCACACTGAAATCGCTAATTTAAGCACTTACTTTGCCTCCAAAACTTATTTGTTGGGCACCACTCATTAGATTTATGTACAATACACTATGCATATAAACTCATTGCTGTTTCTTTTTGAGGAAACTTGCCATTAATTAGCAGTAGGTGGGACCACAAACAGACACTTAGGGGCATGATAGTGAAGGTAAGTTGACATAGATTTTACTGCACACTTTACAGCTTCGATGCAGTCTGCTGCCTTTGCATTGATCCCATGAGTGTGTGAGTTGGACCCCAGTAGCTATTAGAAGTTAAGTGGGGCTGAGGTTGTAATTTGTTAGCAGGCACATGACCCTGGGTTCTATCACAGCACCACAAAAGAAAAAAGAAAGAGTTGGAGGCATGGGATCGAGGGAAATGAGATTAGATAGTTGGGGTGGATGAGGATTCTCTGGAAGGAGCAAGGATTGCAGAACAAACATGCTTCCTTTGGGCATGAGCAACAGGTGTGGGAAACAAAAGCGCAGACCTCAAAATGATGAGACTGACCTGCCTTAGAAACATTAGTGAATTTCATCAACTAACTTCCTGTTGTCACTGAGCAACTTTCTGTTGTCATGGGAAACCAGCGGGACTTTCTCCTCCAAGATGAACAAGCCCCATACTCAGCACTTTCACTCGTTCCCTGGAGGCTGTGGCTGGGTGCCCTCTGCCCTTGGCTGCCTCAGCACAGGAGGACCAGGTTACATCAGTGGGACTGTGTCTCGGGGCACGCAGATGAGGTGCTTACGGAGTCTCACATCGGTCAGTTGGTCTGGCTCAGTGTCATGCTTAGAGCTCTCTCTTCTGTGCTATTTTGTTCCTTGAACGGACCAAGTCTTTCTTTTTCATTAGTACATTTTAGCAGTGCATAATAACTACATTCATCACGGGGAGCTGATACATGTTTTTGTAAACTGAGATGTCTGGTAAGTTCCTTCTTTGCCATTTACCCTGACTTCATATGCACTCCTTTGATCATTGGTGTTGCCAAGTCCCTTTTTGTCGTGGCTACTGGTTTCGTGCAGAAAATACTCCTCTCCCCACATGCGCATCCAAATGTGCCAATTAAATAAGTTAATGAACACACACACGATGGATTATGATGGAGCCTGTGCAGAGAATGACGTGGGCCTATTTATACACTGGGGGGGTAAATTCCATGATATATTACTAGGTTAGTGAAGGAGGAACTTGCCGGAGTGCAGCTCAGGGGTAGAATGTGTGCTTAGCATGTGAGAAGCCCTGGGCTCAGTCTCCAACCCCTCCCTAAATAAGTTATCAAACAGCATCTATAGTAGTGTGAGTGTGTGCGTGTGTATGTGCCAAAAGTGCATGTATGTTTATAATTGCACAGAAGTAGTTCTGGAGCATACTAAACTCAACTTCAGGTAAAGTATACATGTGACAGGAATGAAATAGTAATTTTCATCTTTTATTTTGATTCTAAATTATTTTAATTTGCATATATTAATTTTGAAATTTGAAAGAAAAATTTAAAGCTCCAAAACTTTGCTCTTCTTTTTCTTTTCTTTACTTTTTTTTTTTTTTTTTTTTTTTGGTACCAGGGATCAAACTCACAACCTCGTGCCTGCCAGGCAGGCACTTAAGCCAGTGAGTTAAATCTCCAGCCCTATTTTTTTTGAGACAGGGTCTCACTATGCAGTTCAGGCTGGCCTTGAACTCACTTTGTAGCCCAGACTGGTCTCGAACTCACAATGATCCTTCTGCTTCAGCCTCCCAAGTGCTGGGATTACAGACCTGTGCTACCATGCCCAGCTACCTTTGCTCTTCTTAGGTTCACTTGAACCTGAATTTGATGGCAGTCTTGAAGAAAACTCTTAAGTTTCACTTTCTTCTGTTCTTGACTGAAAGAGACTTGAATGGGTCACCTACTCTGTGACAAGAAGAGGCACAGAGTTAAACCCGAAAGACAGCATTTTTTGTCTTTGAAGGACTTCATAGTTTAGAGGAGTAAAAGAAGCCACACAACAAGCAATTGCAGGGCTGCATGATAAGTAATTTGGAGTTCTACCTGGGTGCTCACAGATTGAAAGGTTGAACTCTCTTTGTTTCCAGGGATAACAGAGACAGATGGTCAGGGGAAGCCTCCAAGGAAGTAATAATTAAGAGCGCTCTCTATTTTTCCTATTACTTTATTATAAAAATTGTCAAACACACAGAAAAGCTGTCCACCATCTAGATTCTACCCTTGCTAACATTTTGTCATCATTACTGAATAGATAACACAAGTGCTAGCCAGGCGTGGTAGTGCATGCCTATAATCCCAGCACTTGGGAGGCTAAGGCAGGAGGATCACTCTGAGTTTGAGGCCAACCTGAGCTACATAATGAGTCCATGGCCAGCCTGAACAACATAGCAAGATCCTGTCTCAAAAAATAAATAAATAAATAAATAGCTCATTCTAAAGTATGAGCACATACTATTTAAGCATGTAACGCCTAAGAATGGTATTTTCTTACATAACTACAATACTATTATCACAAAAACCTAACCTTAATCTCTTTTAATCATTTAACAGCTTATCCATATGAAAATTAGCCCCATTTTCCCAAAACATCTTCCCTATACTCACACCAGACAGGTAATGTGCTGACATAGTAACAAGAAGGGGGAGCCACACAGACCAACAAGAGCAAGGAAACCCAACCGGCTTGCTTATGAGTCACAAAAGGACCCTAGCTGTCATTCATAGGCTATTTTCTCACAGTGCCTGAGCCAGGTTCACACTCTGTGCATTACTGTGGCTTGTAGTAGGTGAATTCGATTAAATTAGAACTGTTTCCCAGAATCCCCTCCCCTGAATAGTTTCAGGTTAGAGTTCACAAAAAGAAGAATTTGCATAAGATCTGGAAGGCAGAAATGAGGCAGCAAGTATTATTATTCCCAGAAGGTCACTGTGGTTAGATGCAGTGACAAACATGTGAGTGAGTTTGTCCCTTGCTCTGATCAATATTCAGAAGTCTTTCCAGTTATGGCCACCAGTGGTCCCAGACCTGCCATCAGTGCTCAGTGATGGACCCACAGGGGACAGCACGCAGACCCTCGGGAGCTTTCCCATCACAGGCCCTTGCTGTGTGCTTCACTTTCCTCGGTAGTGGCTCTTTGTCTGACGCTCTGACTGCCGCCCTAGCCCTTCACTTCCCCAGTCCCTTCCACTATTATGTAAGAAATTAACCTATAATCAATTCCTTATCTCATCATTCAGAGTGGCTTTGCTTCCCTGACAATACATTTATCAATACTGGCTATGGTTTCAGAGACAGACTTTATTTTTTTTTTTTTTTGAGACAGGGTCTCACTATGTAACCCAGGCTGGGCTCAAACTCTGGCAATCCTCCTACCTCAGCCTCCAGTGCTGAGATTACAGGCGTGCACCATCACTCCCCGCTCCCAACACTTTAAGTTTTATTTTGAGCCAGTCTTGTTCAGTTGTCCAGGTTGAGCTCTAACTTGCAATCCTCCTACCTCAGTCTCTTAAGTAGTTGGGGTAGCAGGCATGTGACACCACACCTGGCTAGGCACAGACTCTTACGCATGAGAATCTGGATTTTTGTCCTCCAAATCTGACTGAATTTAAATGCATTTGTGATTACTGCCAGTGGTCAAAAATTAAATTCTCACCCATAGTCCCCTGTGATAAATGCTCATGGAAGGTGAGCCTTTGGGTAAACAAATATTTGCTGCCATGGGACATTTTGGTAGAAACAATAATGTATTAAGGAATGTCACTTACTGCTAATTAGAAAGAAGATGAGCTCAGGGCTTTAAATTCCTATCTCAAAATCAGAGAAAGGGACCAAAACCCTCAATTATTGCCCTAAAAGAAACTCTTATCTCTTGTCCCCTCAGGGTCAAGATTTCTGATAATCAAACCCTAAGTCTGCATTCAGGAGACTGAATTTCAACACAACCTACAACCTAGTGATCTCTTTATGTTCAAAAATAATACATTGACTGGGAAAGAATGAAATGCAGAATCTTAGGGTAGGAACACATTACAGATAGATTCCAGTGAAGCTGAAGACCTCAAACTCTAAACTCTGTTGATCCCTCCTTCACCAAAAAAGTGACCCTTCCTCAATATCTCTAGATCATCCTCCCTCACCTACAGAACCTGTAATGACCCCCCTCCCCACTGCCCTGCAGGGATGGGTGATTTTCCTGGAACCTAAAACCAGCTCTTTTAGCATCAAATCACAGCAGGCCCCAGCTTCACCCATGAGGAAATGCCACACACACCAAAAGCATACTAAAAGTTTGTTGAATTGTACATTCTTTTGCTTTTTGTTTTGACATAATAAATAGTGCAAATGGGCTGAGGGTGTATCTCAATGGTAGAGCATTTGCTTAGCATGCTCCAGGCTCTGCACTGGAGAAAGCAACAACTTTCTTTACCTTTCTTCAAGGTCCCTGAAATGCCAATTTATATTGAGAAAAACCCAGTGAGTCTGTGTAAGAATGGATCCTAAAAGTGTTAGATTAAGTATAAAGGGATATAATTTCAGATTTTGCTGAATTATTTAGAAGAAGTTTTAATACTTTTGTAAGTTATGATGTTTTGGGCATCTTAAAAAATCCTTCAGGAAACCGGGCATGGTGGCATATGCCTTTAATCCCAGCACTCGGGAGGCTGAGGTAGGCGGAGCGTTGTGAGTTCGAGGCTGGTTTGGGCTACAACGCAAGCACGAGGCCGACCTGAGCTAAATAGTGCGACACTGCCTCAAAAAAAACTAGGGTTGGGAGTTTGGCTCAGTGGCTTAAGCCACTGTCTGGCAGGCGCGAGTTTGTGAGTTCAATCCCCGGTGCCGCAAAAAAAAAAAAAAATCCTTCAGGAGCCAAGCATGGTGGTGCATGCCTATAATCGCAGCACTTGGGAGCATAAGGCAAGAGGACCGCCACCAGTTTGAGGATAGCTTAGGCTACATAGTGAGTTCAAGGCCAACCTGAACTACACAGTGAGACCCTGTCTCAAAAAAGCAAAACAAACAAACAACCTTTCTGGTTGTGTAGAGACTACCCCTCCTTGGTTTAGCCAGTTGTTAGCAATGGCAAAGGGCCCAGCCCACACATCTTTGATGTGTACCCTAACTAGTCCAGAGCCAGATGGCCTCTATCTGGTCCCTGCACCCTCAAATGTCTCTATTTATCCCTAGCCAGGTACCAGTCAACTAGGAAGCACACCTATAGCCCAAAGTCACTGAAATTATTCAAACTAGCCTATCCTTGCCTTTATAGAAACCCCTATAAAGGCCTACACCTTCCCCTTACTCCTGTCTTCTGCCACCTAACCACCCTGGCAGCTTTCCCATTTGACCCTGCATGGGATGCCCTGCCTCCTGCTCCCAGCACCTGTGCACAGGTACAATAAATTTTGATTCCTGGGCATCTTTTCTGTCTCCTCTTATGGCTGCGCACAACTATCTCATCAAAGAAAGCAAAACAGGTGCACTAAGCAGAGATTCTCAATCTAATGCATTTGCTCAGGCAAGTTGGGAAGAACTCTAACAGTCTGCTGTTGGACCCAAAGATAGCTTGTACTGGATAAACCTAAGCTTTCAGAACTCCCAATATGGAAGAGGAAGGTATCCAGAATGCTAGAAGGAAAACCAGCTAACTATACTCTCAGATAGGTCCAGAGGACACGCCCCTCACAGGGTTTTGAGAAATGTACTGGAGAGAACACAAGTATCTTGAAGAGCTCTGTGGTGGTTATTCCATGAAGCCAAGACATGGAGTGAGGAATGCAATCATCAAAATGGGCTTACTGAATTAATGCGGTGGGGATGATGGGATATCAAAGTATCTGGAGCTGAGTGCTGGTACTTAGTAAAAAGACAGAGTTAGTGTGGTTGCTATAAATGAACAGCAGAGCCAGAGCAGGAATCAAGGGTTTTGGCCTGCAGAGATCTGGCTTTAACTCAGCGATCATAATATTTCTAGGACCAAAATGGATAGGTGGCCTACTAAAGTCGTACTTGGTTTGTACATTGAAAAACTCTAGTGCTGAACAGAAGTCTGACTCTGACAACAGACAGTAAGAGCCCTTTGACCAATTTTAACATTGGAGACAGGGCTCATTTGAGGAAGGACTTGCTATACTGCCAAATGTTGTGCTCTAAGTCTTCCTCTGAGCCTTTCTGCAGAGAGATCTGCTGTCATTACACAGAGTTACTACGCATTGGAAAGAGAAATAACCAGATTTCTAGGAGTTCCTAAAGCTTGCCTCTGAACTGATACTAATTCCTAGAGAACCAAATGGCCACTGTGTGCTGGTGTCAGAGCGGGCTTTATGAAAGTCAGATGGTCTACAGAGTTTTAGCTTGGCTCCATCTCACACTAGCCCAGTGGTTCCCATAACCCGTTGTATCATTATTTCCACACTTCCAGAATCCATAGATGGAAACTATGCACTTTTAAATATTGTTATGGTTTGTATCTAGATGTCCCCCAAAAGCCTTATGCAGTTTTAGACGGGGCATTTTCAGAGGTGGCTGAATCTAGAATATGTGACTGATTCATTGTGCAACGCTAGGATTAAGGGTACCGGGATTACGGGTCGGTGATTGCTGGATCAGTCCACTGATTAGATTGGCACTGCCCTAATCCTGATAGACTGGTATACAATATAAGGGATGGAATGATCCTTGTTTCTCTTCTTCCCTTGTTGCTATTGCTATCTTCTTCCACCATGAACTGTTTCTCCTCTTGGGTGGCTCTCTGCCAAGCCACCCTGCCTTGGAGTCAGCCAATTATGGACTGAAACTGTGAGCCTATATAAACTATGACAGAAAAGTATAAGACAAATATACTCAGTAGGGGCCACAGGATTTTGGGTTTTGTTTTGTTTTTTGTGGGTTTTTTTGTGGCACCGGGGATCAAACTCACAACTTTGCACCTGCCAGGCAGGTGCTTAAGCCACTGAGCCAAACTCCCAGCCCTGGTTTTTTGAGGTAGGGTTGCACTATGTAGCTCAGGCCAGCCTTGCGCTTGCGTTGTAGCCCAAACTGGCCTCGAACTCACAACGCTCCTCCTACCTCAGCCTCCCAAGTGCTGGGATTAAAGGCCTGTGCCACCACGCCCGACTGGGGCCACGATTTTAATATGGTTTGTCCCCTGGAACTCATGTTGAAATTTAATCCCCATTGTGAGGTATTAAGAGGGTGAAAATTTAATCCAACCATGGCATTTAGGGGTGAGGCCTTTGGGAGGTAATTAGGATTAAAGTTATTAGGCTGAGCTTGGCATGGTGGTGCCTTTAACCGCAGCACTCTGGAGGCTGAGGCAGGAGAATCATTGTGAGTTCGAGACCAGTCTGGGCTACAAAGAGAGTTCAAAGCCAGCCTGAACTGCATAATGAGACCCTGTTTCAAAAAAAAAATAGGGCCGGGGATTTAGCTCACTGGCTTAAGTGCCTGTCTGGCAGGCATGAAGTTGTAAGTTCAACCCCTGGTACCAAAAAAATAAAAGTTATTAGGGTGGAGCCCCCCATGATTAAATCCTTCTGGCTTTATAAGAGAGGGAAAGCAGAAGAGACACGCATACATGGGATGTGCGTCTTGTCTTCTGCCATGCTGAGATTCTACCAACAAGAAAGCCATCAAAAGATGAGGCCCCTCAACCTTAAACCTCTGAACCATAAGCCAAAAGAAACCACTTACTATATAAAATAGCCTGCCTCTGGTATTTCATTGTAGTACCGAAAGTCAAACTAATTCAGTTGGTACCTGAATAGAAACACTCAACAGCTGGTAGACTCCCTGCATTAATTCTCTCAACATTGAATGAAGACAGCTGAATTCGCATAGCTGTTCCTGCAGGTGGTCTGTTGTGATAACACAGTCAGGCAGCATCTGGGAAACCCCACAGTTCCTAAGAATGAAAGAGAAAAGTTCATTTTAACGGTATTAGGAGAATAATTCTGATCTCACACACCTTCTGAAAGGACCTCAGGGACCTCCAGGAATCCCAGATCTCACCCTGGGAATCTCTGTTGCAGCATTAGGCCACAACACTCTATTTTGTCTTCTTTAGGACAAAACATTACCTAGTAGGACAAAATAAGCAATGCTGATCAGTGTTGCAGATGATCAAAACTGCAAAGGGGATTATTACAAAAGGTGATGAATACAAAATCTTAATGATTCTGTGGACTAAAATAAAAAATTTTAAGTGTACCATCTTGAATTTTTGTTTTATTTTTACTCAGTTACACATGTACTCGACGTGCAGACTGAGAAGAACTGGCCTGATAGCAGTTCGTGTGAAAAAGATTGGTGACTTAAGTCAACCACAAGCAAAATGTGAACCAACAGCTTGTACCATAATGTAAACAAGCATCAATAGACATGTAATCATCGAGGCTGGGCCATACAAGCAGGACTATCTGGGGGAGATGTACAGGGTTAACTACATTATCTTTGCTCTGGCCCCTACTTCAATACCCACAAAATTCAGAGGAGTTGATATCGATACTCTACTAATGATTCGATTGGTTGGTTGGTTGACTGGTTTTTGGAAACAAGGTCTTTCTCTGTAGCCTAGCCTGCCCTCAAACTCACAGTAATCTTTCTGCCTCAGCCTCCAAAGTGCTAAGATTGCAAGAGTGCATCACCAACACCTGACTAACAATGTGGTTTAGAAAAGTTTAAGTAAAAGAAAACTCTCTAAACATGAGTTCCTTTGAGTCCTGCAGGCTTTCATAATCAAAAGGACAAGGACATGGTCCATGCTGGATCCCAAGGTCTCCATCTGAGTGTCCTGTCTTTTTTTGGCACCAGGGATCAAACTCACAACCTCGCGCCTGCCAGACAGGTGCTTAAGCCACTGAGCCAAACTCCCCACCATAGTTTTTTGAGGCAGGGTCGCACTATGTAACTCAGGTCAGCCTTGTGCTCCCGTTGTAGCCCAAGCCAGCCTCGAACTCACAACGCTCCGCCTACCTCAGCCTCCCGAGTGCTGGGACTGAGTGTCCTGTCTTGTTCTGCATCCAGGGGGCAGCCCTGGCCATGGTGTGGATTCCTCTGGCTCACTGAAGGTTACCTAGGAGTTTGCTCTGGCCAGAGGCCTCTGTCCATCAGCTACTGGCTTCTGCAAAATATCCCAGCTCAATCTCAGCATCACCTAGCAGTCTTCCCCAACATCATCCTTCAGAGTTTGGCCTAGTCTTCTGGAACTCAGTTCTCCCTGGCTTGGCCTAGAAAGAGAAAGAGTCTCAGCTCCTTTCTGCCTGTTTCCAATATAGCATCTTTGTGACCTCATGAAGTGGTCCCGCCCCCTTTCTCCTTGGGTCAAGAAATAAGTTCCTCCCAAGGTCAGCAAGGATGCCTGAAGTGTCACGTACTTCTGCCCCAGCCTGAGTCCACGTTAAGAATGACATTCTAGGGCCAGGGACTTAGCTCAGCAGTCTAAGTGCCTGCTTGGCAAGCACAAGATTATGAGTTTAACCCCCTGTACCAAAAAAAACAGACATTCTAGTGTTCACCCTGCATGTCCAGGGATCACGAACAACCTAGGAGACTTCCAGTGGAGCACAGGCTCTGAAGCCAGAGGTAAGTGTAAATCCCAGCTCTGCTACTTGCCAGCTTTATGCCTCTGCACAAGTTATTTAAACTCATAAGCTCGATTTTCCCATTTATAAAGCTAAATTAATATTATGTATTGGAAAACCAAATGTGATTATTATTATTATTTTTTTTTTTTTTTTTTTTTTTTACAATGCTTGCGATGAACCCAGGCCTTGTACATGCTAGGTAAGTGCTCTAGCAGAGCTACACCCTGGGCCGCTAAATGGGACAATTATAGTAAAGTACTTATCATAGTATCTGGCTCATGGCAGTCATTCATTAAATGTTAAGTGTATAAATTAAATTCTATATCAAAAAATTCTAAAGGAAAATGTGTTAGGAAGTAAGGCTTTTCAGTCAGGCATGGTGACACAGACCTGTAAACCCAGCTATTTGAGAAACTGAGGTGGGAGGATCAAGAGTTCCAGGCCCAGTCTGGGCAGATGCCTTTCTGCTTAGGACACCAGCCACTATCACTATCTGGTGCTCTGGGGAGCCCCAGGGCCACACACAGTCACCTCCATTTCAGAAGAGGACCGCAGCGGGACATTTGCGTAGCTAAGAGCCCTCCAGCAATTTTTCTAGAATAAAAATGGATTAACATCAGCTTTCAAATGATAGCATTTTATTTTCTCCCTTTTCCCCTCAAAGTTTCAAAGATTTTTAGGGTCAAGTTTCAGTGAGGCTCTGGCTCCAAAAGTCTGTGTGGTGTCACCCCTCCCCCATCCCAGGAAGGGGAGGCCTGCTGGAGGTGCCTCTCGGTCACCTGATCAGCCTGTCCCTGCCAAAAGCTTCAGCTGGAGGCCTGTAACCCCTGTAATCAAAAGTTAGTCCTCCTGCCCTGAGGAACACACTTTCTCCACAACCAGCAATACCCAGCTTGAATTTAGCATTCTCAGGCTCCTCAGGGTTTTTCCCAGGACCTGTCTTGTCCCTTCTCCAATCCCACACTTCATCTACCCCTCAACCGGACTTGGGGGCACGCATGTGGACACCCCAGCCAGCACACCTAGGTGATTCACCCCTACACCAAGTGATTCATTCTGTCCTTGGGGTGACAAAGGACTGGGAAAGAGACCCACAAAGGCCCTAGAAGTGTGCTGGGGGCAATTAAGAAATGAATTGCAGGATGGGGGTGGTGGCATCTGACGGGTACATTTTCATCTCTCCCATGGAGAAGAGGGCCCCAGAAGTCTAGAGCAGGGTTTCCTAAGGCACAGCCTCAGGCAGGAGGCAGGAGGCTTCTTGGGCTCTGTAGGGTGTTCTGCACTCTGAAGGCATTTGTGCAGCATGTCCCCTGTGCCAGGCACCGTGCTGGACACTGAAGACCCTGCAGTCAAGGGGACTGACTGGTCCTTGCCCTCAGGTCTAGTAGGGAGATGCAGGCATGAAGTGAGCACGTAAATAGCAAATATTTATACACTTAGAAAAAAAATGCGATAAGGGGAACCCACTTTGTTTGATACAGGTGATTCTGAAGCTGAGAAGTTGGGGGTGTGGGGTCTTGAGAGAAGCAGGGTCTATGTGAATGGAACTGAGAAAAGCCAGGCCAAGGAGGGCGGGGAGACTGGGAGTGGGCAGGGCAGCTGCGTCAGGCTTTGAGGCCACATTCAGCAGTTTGGACCTAAGCATGGTGGCACATGCTGTGTATCAGTCAGGGTTTACTAGAGGAACAGGTAAAACACAAGCTATACAACTGTATAAGAAATTATAAGACTAGCCGGGCGTGGTGGCGCATGCCTTTAAACCCAGCACTCAGGAGGCTGAGGCAGGCGGGGCGGAGCATTGTGAGTTTGAGGCCAGCTTAGGCTACAACATGAGCAAGGCTGGCCTGAACTGCACAGTGCAACCCTGCCTCAAAAAAACTAAGGCTGGGAGTTTGGCTCAGTGGCTTGAGCACCTGCCTGGCAGGTGCAAGGTTGAGAGTTCAATCCCAGGTACCGGAAAAAAAAATAAAGAAATTACAAGATTGGCTTACAGTGGTGAGCTACAAAGTTGAATAAAGGAGCATGCAGAGGGTGTCTGTGGGCTAGAGGTTGAAGGGTACAGCCCAAGGGCTGGAGCTTACTGCAGTGTCCCATGCAAGTCCATATCAGGAGGCCAGTGGGTCTACGACGGAACACTGAAGAATCTACGGTGGAAAGCTGAAGAGTCTACAATGAAGACTGAAGAGTCCCAGACAGAAGCCAAGCAGTCTGTGCCAGAAGCCAGGAGACAACGCTCAAGCTGAAGGCGAAGACTGGAGCTCCTCCGAGGAAGCAGCAATCAGTCCTTCCTCATTTGCCTTTTATTGTATGCAGGCTGCTCCCCTGGGGTGGGGGTAGCACTCACACCATCAGTGCCCTCCCCTTGCACAGGCTGAGGATATTACAAACTAGGGACCCTGGCCCCCTGCTGAATCACTTGGTTAAACTCTTGACCTTCTCAAATTGACACAAGGAACAATATCCTAGAAAGGATAACTGCTTGTTCTCTACACCCCAGGATGAGAGCTGCTGAGTCACTTAGTTAAGCTTCTAGACTTCTCAAATTGACACAATGTATAAACCATAACACGCTGGGCAGCTTTCAAATGATAGCATTTTATTTTCTCCCTTTTCCCCTCAAAGTTTCAAAGAATCTATGGTAATCCCAGCATTTTGGAGGCTGAGGCAGAAAGATCTCAAGTTTAAGGGCCATCTAGGCTGCATAGAAGACTCTGGTTTTAAAAAAATGAGTTTGGATTTTACATGAAGAGTGTTAAGAAGAGGTGGCACATACCTGTAATCCCAGCTACTCAAGAGCCTGAGGCAAGAGCACTGCCAATTCGAGGCCAGACTGGGTAACATAGCAAGGCTCTGTCTCAAAATTAAAAAATAAAAAGGGGCTGGGGATGTCTTTCAATGATAGAGTACCCCTGTGTTCAATTCCTAATACTAAAATAAATAAATAAATAAGGGAGTGATTACATTTATACCTCCAAAAACTCCTCTTGGGGATTCAAGCAGACAGGATTGTAGGGTGCTGAGCAAAGCAGGGTCCCAGTCAGGAATCGGTGGTGGCCAGTCAGACAGAAGGATGCTCTGGACTGCCAAGGCAGGAGAGAACTTCAACGGAGGCTTGGTGCATGCGTAGAATTAGTACCTGAACCTGGATGGGTTGGCCCCCAGTGGGTGAGGAAGGGAGAGGTATAAGAAAAACCACCCTCTCCCCTCCAGTGATGGCCACAGTTCTGTCACTGCCACCTTGCCTGCATGCATTGTCACAACAGATGCTCGAGCTATTCATGTGATCACACTTGCTGACTGTTATTGACCTTTGCCTCAGATATTTTCCCACATCTTTTTTTTTTTTTTTTGCGGTACTGGGGCTCAAACACAACCTCGCAACTGCCCGGCAGGCGCTTAAGCCACTGAGCCAAATTCCCGGCCCTTTTTTCCCACATCTTAAAAATCTCAAGAACTTTCTCAAGCTCTCAGGACCTTTTTTATTATTTTCTTTTATTAAATTGGAAATTTGAATATAAGATAGTGTTCTTCAAACCACTAGTAGCTCCTCATTCATAGTTGTAAAATCAATTTACTGAGGAGAGACCGAAATTTTGTTTTTAAAT
>RJWM01027990.1:0-26175 GCA_004363535.1 Dasyprocta punctata | reverse complement strand
TAAACAGGAGATGATGAGACCCCAAGAGATTAGCAAAGGGAAGCCACTAGAGAGAAAAATGAGAGTTATAGGAGACTAAAATAAAATGAAAATGTCTGCAGTACTTAATTAGCCAACAGAAGGAGACCAAAAATGTGGTAGGGGCAATACTTGAAGTGCCAAGGGCCAAAATATATCAAAATCATATTTTAAAAAGCCCTCTGTCCACAGGTTCTATGCATCCAATTAACCCAAAGCTGAATAAATTACAGAGAAATCTCCATCTAGATGTAATACATACAAAATACAGAAAACCAAAGAGAAAGTCCTGAGATAGAAAGACATAATATTTTCAAAAGACTGACAGTTGGGTAGTATCTTGTATCCCACTAAACAAAATGGGAAAAAGAACCCTCCAAGATTCTTCTAGCCTTGCTCTTGTGGTCCGGCAGGACTGAGTTAGAGAGCTCTGCTGCTCAGCTTCGGATGCAATGGAACCTTCTATGAAGCTTTGGAAATTCTGTCATGGCACACACCTGATCAGCTAAGCAGAATCTGTGAAGAAAATGCCTACACAGAGGTTTGCCATTACTGGTCTATTCGTCTTAATTCTCTAAAGTTGGTTACTATGTGAATATTAAATTTTAGCACCACGATTACAGAGACATTCTGATGCAGGCCAAGCAAAGGATAGCATGAATGAGCATAGCATGAATAAAGAGGTTTTCGTGAAGAAATCAAGAGCACCAGAGGGACTTCTTACTTCTCCCCCAAATCCTTCTGCATCCGGTACACTGATGCTGCCCCGATGTGGAACAGTGCCTCTCTTTACAATTGCCTGGGTAGATTTTTAAAAATATCTCATAGCATCACAGAAATATGAAAGGTAGACAAAGAGATGCCATGAACATTTCACACAGATTCTCTCGAAGATAAACCATTAAAATGTCACACCAAAGCCAGCAGACGACTGCAGTACGATGTGTATGAGCTCTGCGCCATGCAGAGTTCTGCTCTTTGGTACCGTGCGCAGGCCTAGAATAGCCAGCACGATCAGGATGTGGAATGATTGTGCCACCACCAAGATTTCTACCATGCTGTCCCTGTACAGCTACAAGTAACCCCAACCCCAACCGACACTAATTTGTTGTGTACCGATTCCTCTGTTTTTTTCATTTCTGGATATTATAAAAGAGGCATTATTCCTATGTTGCCTTTTGAGTTTGACTTCTTCCCCTCGAATGTAGTTGGGTCCTGGTTTCAGTCGGCTCTGGAGTGACTTTTGTCTGGTACGGTGTATAAATACTATCAGGCTTCAGTGTAATTACTGACACACTAGGATTTAAGACTACATTTTGCTTGTTAGTTTTTTGTTTCCTCTGCTATTGTGGGTTCTTTGTTTTATTTTTCCTGTTTCTTGTGGATTACTTGAACAATTTTTTGAATTACATGTTTAATTTATCTGTAGGATATTTTAATGTCTCTTTTCAGAGCTACTTGGTCTAGCTTTTATGCTTATTATACATATATGACATCATAGTCTAATAGAATCATTTTATCAGGTGAAGAGAAATGTAAGAAATATACTTCCCTGTAATCTTTTTATCCTCCTTCATTTATAATATAATTATCTTAATTATTTCCTCTATACACTTTAAAATCCACATTCATGTTACAATGTCTGGTTCATTTACCAAACATCCTTTAGAAATTTAAAAGGAGAGGCAAGTCTATTACTTTCAATTGTAATTTTGCTCATTCTGTTGTTCTTTTTATCTTCTGGGTGTTTTAAGATTCCTATTTATTATTTTCTTTCTGTTCTGAAAACTTTAGCCATTCTTTTAGGAGAAGTAGCTAGGATGAACTCTTTTATATTTCCTTCATACAAAGGTTTTGATTTCTTTGTTACTGAAGGACATTTTTGTTGGATATAGAATCCTGAGTTGGCAGTTCATTTTGTCCAGGACCTAAAACAATAGTGCACAAGTACTTTCTGTTCTCCATGGTTTCTGATGAGAAAGCTACCGTAGCTAACATTGCCTGCCCTCGAATGAGATGTCTTTTGCTGCCTCATGGTTTTTTCTTTAGTTTTCAGAAAATATGTCCTGTCACACACTTTTTGCAGTTTATCTGAGTTAGCATTCACTTAGCTTTTTGAATCTGTAGTTTGATGTTTTTGCCAGATTTGGGAAATACTAGACATTATTTCTTCAAATTCTTTTTAGGGACCAATCTCTTTCTCCTCTCCTTCCAGGACTCTGATAACACACATTAGGAGTTTTAATTTAGCTTTATATGCTCTGTTCATTTCTTGCCCACTCCTTTTCTGTTTTTTAGATTAATTAGGTTACATCTATTTTATTTTAAATTTTCTTGATTCTATTGCTTCTCGGACTTTTGGCTAAGATCAAGTATAAATTTCCCTGTCTTCTACCCTCTCCACTCTGCTATTGAACCCATCTACTGTGTTTCTTTATTTCAGTGATTATAGTTTTCAGGTATAATTTTTCCTAATCCCTTGTATTTTTTTGCTGAAGTTTTCTATTTCACATTGCTAAGACTTCTAATTACTTCATTTCAAGTGTGTTCATTTCTCCTTGAAGCATTTTTATGATGACTACTATTCTTAAATTCTTTTACTATCAATTTAGCATCTAAGTGTTGTTTTTCTCATTCAATTTAAGATTCCTTTGATTCTTGATACTATGAGTGATGTTTTTCTGCAGTCTAGATGCATAAGACACTATGTTATGAGATCTTGTCTCGTATTTAAATATTCTACATTAGCAGAGACTTGCCAACTCATCACTGCCAGATGGGACGGGGTTCAGGTGCCTCACCTGGCTTTGGTGGACCCCAGAGTGTGGTTCCTCACTATCACTAAATGGGGTTAGTATTGTTATCCACTAACCTCTCCTCAAATCACCTGGCTAGGAAGAGAAGGATCTATTTCTATCCACCTGCCCTTTGCTGGGGGTAAGAGGATGGATCATCATGGCTGAGATGTAAAATTCTAACTCTTCTTTGAGTCTCCTTTTCTGATACTGATCACCCTGGAGGGAGGGCGACCTTGTAGCAGCCTAGCAGGAGTGGGAATCTAGGCCTCCCTACCCCTTGTTGAGGATCCCATGAGGTGGAGCCCCATTTTTTTTCTGTTATATGTACATTAAGTAGAATATTAAATGTTTTCCTGTCTTTCTAGGCTGCCCATTTCCTGGCTTTTTGGAGCAAAGCTTAGGTTCTTGTTAAGAGTTCACATGCAATGATGTCATGGCCGGGGATTTAGCTCAGTGGCACAGTTTGATTTCCAGTATTCCCCAAAAGAGCCCATATATTAGCACCCACAAGTATTTCTGAGATTCTATCTTTTCTAGTACCCAGTCTGAGAAATAAGATGCTGCCTGTCAAAAACTAAGTACCTAGGACTCACATCGTGCCACTCCTTGGGCCCCAGGAACTTTGCTGCTATCTTTTCCCCCCACGTCCTGGAGTCTGCTTTGGCTTGCGGAATATATGATGTCTTGGTTTTAGTTTTGTTTAATGGGAAGAAAAGAAAAATTATGTCTACTCCATTTCACTATAATTAAAGAGCTGACTTAGTGTGTTTGGGCAACTATAACAAAAAACATAATTGAATAATTTATAAAGAGTAGATACTTACTTATTACTATTCTGGATATGGGATGTCTAAGGTCAGATATAAGAGATTAGAGTCTGGGGAGAGCCACTTCCTGTTTATTAGACGATTATCTTCCTGTGCCTGCACATGGTGGAAGGGTCAGGAAGCTTCAAGGACACTAATCTCATTCATGAAAACTCCACCCTTATGGCCCAAACCCCTTCCAACCTCAAGTTGGAGTATCTCAACATATGAATTTGAGGAAGGCATAAACATTCAAACTATAGCAAGAACTTCTGATAAGTTCCAGAAAGTTCGCTGAATTAATAGTAGAGCTGACACCAAGTGATTCTGGCATCTAGCAAAGGTTGCGAATCAATGATGTGTCTCAAATTTCAATTAACGGAAGAGTTAAGGATACAAACAATTCTAGTTAACTAAATGCATCCATTTACTCTGATGAGATTTTTTATAATTTCAGCTTATGTTGTTGAAAAGTCTTTCGAAAAGGTAAGTGTACCTCTGAACCTTTTTAAATGAGCATAATTTAATCCTGAAGATCAGGCACTGCCAGTGTCATTATATGTGAACAATCCTTTGGGGACAAAATTCAATATAGGAGACAGCTAAATGTAATTTTAAAACACCTCTGGAAGTTTAGTATTGCTTTTCTACAAATATCAGAATAATTTCCTTTCTTTTGTTACATTTTACCTCATAATTCAGATATAAAATCCATTTAATTCCTGCCTCTGATTTGTGTGATTGAACCTAATTGAAGTGTTAATCTTAGAACAATAGCATGGCGATTTTTCAATAATAAAAGATTAGATAGTGTAACTTACTTGCTAAAAGTTGGTAGGGTTGGAAAATATTTATAGCACGTTTCTCATTCTTGAAGGAATGGTAAAAGACCGTATAAATGATTAGCACTAAGTGTTTTTTTTTCTAATATCCTCCCTGTGCCTAGGGTACACATATAGTGAGGGAGTTAGGAAGGGGAGGTCTTTAAAATATGGAATGCCCTGTGTAAACAAAGCAATGGATGATGACACCACAGTACAAGAAAAGGGGCACCTTGAAGGTTAGGAAACCAGAGAAGGCTGTTGCAAAGAAATAATGCCCTATTCTGAGAGAGAGAGAGAGAGAGAGAGAGACAGAGACAGAGACAGAGACAGAGACAGAGACAGAGACAGAGACAGAGAGATTGAGATTAGATGCCTGTGATCAAAATGATTTGAAAAGTTGTCTGGAGAAAATAAAATTTCAGCAACCAAATCACTAGGCAGCAGGAAATGCACACGATGGAAGATGATTACCCTCCCTTGGAGAAGACTCAGAATTTGGATGGTCTAGGGACTGATAGTATAAATATCAGAGAGCAGAATGCGCAGCCATCTGTCTAGATTTCCTGTGGTTCACTGACACTTCTTAAGGAGATCACTCTTTCTTCAGAGTTAACAGAACAAACCATGTTTCATTCTGCATTTATTGAAAGCTAAAGACTGGATTCCAGAATGTTCCCCGGAATGGGCTCTGTCCCACTCTAGAAGCTCTGGCACTGAATTGTTTATGTGGATGCCTTCAGAGTGTTCAATGAATTCTATGCATCCCTTGGCACATCTCTCCTCGCCCCCTCAGTACCAGGGATCGAACTCACAACCTCGCACCTGCCCAGGAGGCCCTTAAACCACTGAGCCAAACTCCCGGCCCCATTTTTTTTGAGACAGGGTTGCACTATGTAGTTCAGGCCGGCCTTGCTCACGTTCTAGCCCAAGCTGACCTCGAATTCACAATGCTCCACCTACCTCAGCCTCCTGAGTGCTGGGATTAAAGGCATGCACCACTGGTACATCTCTCTGAAACTCACAAAGTAGAGTGGGTTCATGATAGCACTCAATTAGACCATCTACTGATACTTAAGTAATTTTAAAAAATAATGTATTAGCATATCTCACAGGTCTGTGCTGAAGGGACCCAGCTGGGAATTTCTTACTTGGGGTCCATTGACATGCATGCCCTGTCAGCAGCGGGAGCAGGACCAACAGGGCCAGACCAGGCCTCTCTCTCCTTCTTTCCATGCAGCTTGTCATAGGGCTGTAGTCTGCATGTAGACCAACTACACGGCAGATTCACAGAGCTGCATGGAAATCCAAGTACAGACTACCTGCCCAGTGTGCTAAGAAGTGACAGGGAGGCTATAAGGGGTCTCCCTACTGATCCAGCATCATTCCTGCTCATTCCCATCAGTTACACAGTACAGACCTGACACATCACCTGAGAGAGCTCAGAGGGCCTGCGCATGGGTGGCTTAGTCAGGGGCTGTCTTGGAGACTAGTACTTCTGCACCTAGCAAAATACTCCAAAGAACTGCATCATATTGCATATCAATCATATGGCTTTGTAAGACATTTTACGTTATAGTACTTCTGAAGTTCTCCAGATGTGACTTCTACAGCATTCTAGATTCTGCCTATCTCTGAACTGACTGTTTATAAAGACTCTTCCTTGCTCCATGGCCAGAGAGCCTCTGGAACAATCAGAAATGTGTGTCCAGCTGGTGAGACTATAGCAACTCACTTATTCAAATGCTGACCTGGATGAAGGCATTCTGTAAGTGAGATGACGTCTACATTCAGCTGACTCTAAATGAAGGCAAGTAATTCAGATGGACCCACTTGACTAAGTTACTTTTCTCAGTGCTGAGACAAAATACCTGATTCCCAAAATTAAAGAAAAATTTTATTTTGTCTCACAGTTTATAGAAGTTTCAGTCCATAGCCAGCTGGCCCTAAGGCAGGGTGACATGGTAAAGGGGCATCACAGAAGAGAAATAGTCCATGGCAAACTAGAGCAGGCCCAAGACAGCAAAGCAGCAGCAGCCTTGTTTCTATTTCTTCTATTTTTTCCAGGCTGCCCAACCCTTGGGTGGTACCACTCACACCTGGGGTGGGGGGGTACCTTTAATCCCAACATCCCACACTTGATCTCAGCATCACACCCTAGATCCGGCCAGCTCCCAAAAGACCCACATATGAATACACGAAACTTTGGGAGGACATTTAGATACAAGCCACAACACCACCCAATTCACTAGAAGGCGCTAAGAACAGAACACAGGTTTCCTGAGCAAGAAGAGATTCTCCCCAGAGACTGCAAGGTAAGCTCTGCAGTGATGTGGCCAGCAGTGATGTGGCCAGCAGTGACGTGGCCAGTAGTGACGTGGCCAGCAGTAGCATCCAGGTTTGTAGACTTTTACAAAATTACCTGGCTGGACCCACAATTGTGTCAGCCAGATCTCTGAGATCATGAACTGCCTCTCTCATTCTCTCTCTCTCTCTCTCTCTCTCTCTCTCTCTCTCTCTCTCTCTCTCTTTCTCTCTCATAGGTATCCAGTCTTCATACACTGGTAAAGTATTTACAGATTATCTGAGATGTGAAGTATCAAGTTTGGGAAATCTAGACTTCTCCAAAAATGATTTGGATATATATTAGATTATTTATTAGGTTATTAAAGTATGACCTGTTTTTAAAAATATGAGTTGCTAGAGATAAGCATATTTTGGCAGGAAACATGGTGGGCACCATGGCTTGTGTCTAGGTGCTCCCCCTCCCAAGCCTCATGCAGTCATAGGTGGGCGACTGATCTAGAGAGTGTGATGCTGAATTGATTCATGGTGCAGTGCTAGGATCAAGGGCACTAGGATTAAGGGTGTGAGTGCTGCCCACCCTAAGTAGCCTGGCTAAGGTTTAAAGGATAGAAAGAGCTCCAGTCATCCCTTTTTCCTTTGCTACTCTCTGCTTGCCATGAACTGTTTCTCTTCTGCAATGCCTGTCTGCCACGCCACCCTGCCTAGGATCCAGTCAACTATGAACTAAAACTTTTATAAACTGTGAGCTAAATAAACCATTCCTCCTTTAACTTTGGGTACCAGGCATTTTATCTCAGCAATAAGCAAAGTAACTAAGACACAAACAAGTTATCAGTGACACAATAGATAGAGTTTGGAGGCCAAAGTCAAGTAGAGATACCCCTAGGTGGACTTGAACTGACAGAGACTTGGGGTATGGCTCTGAGATTATGGGGAAACAAGGAGATTTGAAGGGAGCGGTGTGGACAGCTCACTGGGTGGAAGGCAGATTCAGATGCTGACCACTTCACCTGCAGACTTTTGCTCCCAGTGACTCTGCTTTTCACAGAGTTGGCATCCTTTTCTACCCCTTTCATTTTAGATTTGGCGATGGGACATGCTTTCAACTGTGGCATGTGGGGTGATCAGGTTTACCCAGGCTGAACAGAAACCTAGAACGGATTGTATTCTGTGACTGCTACTCTTACTCCTGTACTCTGTCATTAGGAAGTAGGGAAAGAGATTTAGGATGCTCAGGCAGCTTCCCAGATACACCAGACCCATGACCCACCATGAGAGATCATAGCTACCAAGCCCACAGCCATTTACATGGGACCAGACATCATTAGATGTGATACAAGTTCAGCAAAGGAACCTTGCCACTGTGTCACTGAGAGCTGGTGCTTGTGTCTTCGTCAGTATCACAACACAAAGCACTGTATCTGTTTCAACCTTTGTCCACAGGGACTTTTTTGCAAAAGTTTACTCCTTGTAATGGTTCAAATTAGAGCTACTTTGAAAGCTTCGTGTGTATCCACAAATCTAATAGTAATATCTTTATTATCTTGGAGCCTCCAAGATAAGATAATCTTACATTTGAGGAATCCAGAGAGTCCCTTGTTTAAGAACAGCTGTGTTAAACACATTGGCCAAAGTCTTCTCCAGCAAACATAATATGTGCAGCATTAATATTTTAAATTGCTTCTGCTGAAAGGTTAGTCCTCTAACACCCTTCTAGCTTACCAATATCCTGTAGGGAAATTAAAGGAAGGTTAGACTTAGCAGAACTCAGACTCAATGAAATATCTTTAAAATATTTTTCAGAAGATATGACAGACAATATGCAGCTGAGGAGTTAAAACAATAATGCAGTTCATAATACAATAAAAGAGCTGGAAAATGAAACTCTTACTACAAGGTTTTATGGCAAGAACTTTACAATTAGAGAAGTCATTTGATCCTATCCTCATGGCTTCGAATAACCCCAGTTTGATTTTTGAAACTAGAAACTCAAATTTGGCCTCATTTGTACTGTCAAGAGGGGTAAACCAAAGAACAGGTGTGTCTGGGGGAGCCCACTAACTGAGTGTGCACAGCTGATTTAGGCAGCAAATAGTTAGAATGCCCTGCAGAATAGGGGGTTTAATTTCAAAATAACTCTAAAAGACCAAAATACTCAATTAGTGTTTTAGTCTCTCTTTTGATACAAATCTTACTTTAGAAAATAGTTTCAGAAGTAACACAAAGAACTTCCACAAATCTGAGAGCCTGATTTCACCCATTGTTTGTCTATTTTTAGTCATAAATATTTTTATAAAATCTTGTGAGTAAATTTGAGACACTTTATCTTTGCCTTTAAATACTTGTGTATATTTCCTAAAAGCAAAAAAAATTTTATCAGAAAGTTTCTAGAATTATCTAAATTAAGAACTTTAATATTGGTATAATATTATAAGCTAGGTCACAGTGCAAATTCAAATTTTTATTATCACCTCCCTTGTGTCTTTCATAGTCTTCATTTCTCACTTTCTGGACACAGTTCCTTTTTTTGCTGTATCTGTTTATTTCCCTTTAGCCATGAAGGCCTTCTTAGCTTTTCTTTGTCTTTCTTGACCTTGAAAAATTTTTTAAGGCTGCAAGCTAATTATTTTGTGTAGAATCTCTCAATGCGGTTTTTGTTGTTGCTGTTTTTGTTTTGTTTGGTTTTGTTTGGCTTTGAAATCCATTTTATTCAAGGACAAAAAGAAAGAAAAAGAAGAAGAAAAAGAAAAAAACTATGACAAAATTTCAAAGCACATCTATCGGGGACAACAATGGTACATACATTGTGCGTTGTCATCCCCAAATCATTCACCCAGAGCACAAGACATCTGCCTTCAATTGTCCAAACAATATCAGAAAACTCAGAGAAATCAGTAGTATAACTATCTTAACTATTTTTTATGTATACATAGATACACATATACATGTTTTTCCTTTCAGATTGTCACACTAATGAAACAATATGGTTCTTACACATGTGTACCTTATTTATTTCACTAATGAGTATGTCCTCAAGGTGAATCCATTTACCTATAAAAGGGTTCAATTTATCATTCTTTATGGTTGAGTACTACTTCACGGTATAAAAACACCACAGCTTATTTATCCATTCCTCAGTCAATGGGCATTTAGGTTGTTTCCAAGATCTGGCTCCTATAAACTGTGCTGCTATAAACACGGGTGCACATACATCACTGTGCTATGTTTTTAGCTCTTTTGGGAAAATACCTAAAAGGGGAATAGCTGGGTTGAATTGGACCTTCAATCCTAGTATTTTGAGGAATCTCCACATGGATTTTCACTGTGGTTGCACCAGCCTGCATTCCCACCAACAGTGGAGAAGTGTTCCTTTTGCCCCACACCCCCTCCAGCACTTGTTATTGCTTGATTTCTTAATACTAGCCACTCCTTCTGGGATGAGGGGAAATCTCTGTGTTGTTTTAATTTGCATCTCTTGAATGACCAGTGATGTTTAACATTTTTTCATGTATTTATTTGCTGTTTGTATTTTTTCACCTGAGAACTATATATTCATCTCAGATGCCCATTTTTGGATCGGATCTTTAAATCAGGAAAGACTGATTCTCTTGAGTTCTTTATATGGTCTTGATAGTAGTCCTTTGTCTGAGGGATAGCTGGCAAGTATTTTCTCCCACATTATGGGTTGTCTCTTCACTCTGTGGGTGGTTTCTCTTGCTGTACAAAAGTTTTTCAATAGAGTGAGATCCCAGTGGTTGATTCTTTGTGATAGTTCTTATTCAATCTGGGTTTTGTTCATAGTTTTTGCCTACATCAATGTCTTCAAGAGTTGTACCTGCTCTACTTTCCAGCATAGTGAATGTTTCTGTTTTAATATTAAGATCTTTGATCCATTCTGATTTTGGCTTACTACATGGTAAAAGATATGGGTCCAGTTTTAATCTTGAGCATGTGTAGAGCCACTTTTTTCAGTACCATTTATTAAAGAGGCTATCTTTCTTCCAATGAATGTGCTCGGCACCTTTGTCAAAGATAAAGTGGCTTAGTGTGTCTGTGATTGTTTCTGCATCTTCTAGTCTATTCCATTGATTTTGGGGTCTTTTTTTTTTGCCAGTACCACACTGTTTGTATCACAGTAACATTATACTATAATTTCAAGTCAGGAATTGTGATGCCCCCTGTCTTGTCTTTCTTGCCCAGGATTGTGTTTGCTATTCTAAGTCTCTTCTGGTTCCAGATGAATTTTAGGATTGTTTACTCTAATTCTGTGAGATATGCTATTGGAATATTGATTGGAATTGCACTGAATCTGTATAACAGTTTTGGAAATATGACTACTTTCACTATATTGGTTCTTCCTACCCGACAGCATGGGATATCTCTCCATTTTCTGATAGTCTCTTCAATCTCCTTTTTCAGAATACTGTAGTTTTCAATGTAGAGGTCTTTTATATCCTTTGTTAGGTTGATTTCTAGGTATTTCATTTTTTGGATGCTATTGTAAAAAGTATTGTTTCCCTGAATTTTCTTCTCAGTGAGTTTGTTGTTTGTGTACAAGAGGGCTATGCATTTTTGAGTGTTGACTTTGTAGCCAGCTACATTACTAAATTTGCTTATTAAATCTAGAAGTCTGTTGGTGGAGTTTTTGGGGTTTTCTAAGTAGAGTATCATGTCATCTGCAAAAACTGATAGTTTAGCTTCTTCCTTTCCTATGTTTATTCCTTTTATTTCTTTCTCTTGTCTAATTGCTCTGGCTAAAGTTTGCAGGACTATGTTGAATAAAAGTGGAGAGAGTGGACATCCTTGTCTTGTTCCTGATTTTAGAGTGCAAGCTTTCAGTTTTCATCCATTTAGTATGATGTTGGCTGTTGGTTTGTCATAGATGAGATTGAGCTAAAGACAGTCTATTCCAATTTTCTGTAGGGTTTTTATCACGAATGGGTGCTGGACTTTTTCAAAAGCTTTTTCTGCATCTATTGAGATGGTCATATGCTTTTTGTCCTTGACTCTCTTAATATGGTGTGTTACATTTATAGATTTACATATGTTGAACCATCCCTGCACCCTTGGGATGAATCCCACTTGATCATGGTGTATAATCTTTTTGATGATTTGCTGCAGTCTGTTTGCCAGTATCTTATTGAAGATTTTTGCATCAATGTTCATTAGGGAGATTGGCCTGTAATTCTCTTTCTTAGTTGGGCATTCTCTGGTTCTGGAATCACAGTAATGCTTGCTTCCTGGAATGAACTTGGGAATATTGCTTCCCTTTCAATTTCATTAAAGAGTTTGAGAAGTAGTGGTGTTAGGTCTCCACTCAATTTCCTGTAGAATTCATCAGTGAATCCATCATGGCCTGGGCTTTTTTGCTGTTGTCGTTGATAGGTTTTTAATTACATCTTCAATTTCATTTATTGACATTGGGTTATTTAGGATTTTTGTACCTTCTTGATTCAGCTTTGGTAATTCTTATGTATCTAGGCATCTGTCCATTTCTTCTGTGTTTTCCATCTTATTAGAATATAAGTTTTCAAAGCAGGTATAGATGATTATCTGGGTTTCTGCAGGGTCCGTTGTGATTTTGCCCTTTTCATTCCTGATTCTGTGGATTTGAGAATTTTCTTTCCTTTTTTTTTTTTTGATAAGGATGGCTAAGGGTTTGTCAATTTTATTTACTCTTTAAAGAACCAACTCTTCAATTCATTGATTCTTTGTGTTGTATTTTTTAGTCTCCAGTGTGTTGATTTCTGCTCTGATCCTTATAATTTCCTCCCTTGTATGAGCTTTTGGTTTAGCCTGCTCTTCTTTTTCTAGAAGTTTGAGGTTCAACATTATGTTGTTTACATGCACTTGCTCCGTTTTTCTGATATGGGTATTTACTGCTATAAATTTCCCTCTTAAGGCTGCTTTCATTTTTTCCCACAAGTTCTGGTATGTTGTGTTGTCATTATCATTAAACTCTAAAAGCTGTCTAATTTCTTCTTTGATTTCATCTGTGACCCACTGATTGTTCAGTAGGGTGCTGTTTAATTTCCATGTGTTGTTGAAGTTCTTGTGGTTTCCTTTGGCATGGATTTCCAATTTCATTGCACTGTGTTCTGATAGTATGCATGGGATAATTTCTATTCCTTTGCATTTACATAAGCATGTTCTATGGAGCAGTATATGGTCTACTTTGTAGAACATCCCATGTGCAGCTGAGAAGAATGTATATTATGATGTTGTCGGGTAGAAGACTCTATAGACATCTACGAAGTTCATTTGCTCAAAAGTTTGATTTAGTTCTAGTATTTCATTATTGATTTTTTGTTCTCTCTTTTTATGACAGCAGGGCACTGAGGTCTCCCAATACAATTGCATTAGAGCTTATTTGATTTTTCATGTCCATTAGTAATTATTTTATATAGTTGGGTGCACTGGTATTTGTTGCATATATATTTATGATTGTTATCTCTTCCCCTTGAATTGTTCCCTTCGTGAGGATGTAGTGATTTTCTTTATCCCTCTTAGTCTGTCTTGGCTTGAAATTCACTTTGTCTGCAAATAGAATAGCTACCCTTGCTTTTTTCTGGGTTCCTGTTGTATGGAGTAATGTTTTCCATCCTATGACTTTCAGTCTATGAATTTCTTTTCGAATTAAATGTGTTTCTTGTATACAGCATATTGGTGGATCTTGCTTCTTGATCCATTCTGCCAGCCTGTGTCTTTTGACTGGTGAATTGAGATAATTAACATTGGTTGTTATAACTGATATGTACTGACTTATCCTTGTCATGCTATTTTCCTGTTATTAGTTCCTCCCCCCTTTTTTCCTTCTCTCCAGTTTTTTTCCTCCCCTGGTGGATTCTTTCTGTTGGGGTTCATGAAATTGTAGTCTTTATTATTTCTTTCTAGAATGCCCTTCAGAATATTTTGGAGTACTTGTTTGGTGATCATAAATTTCCTCTGACATTCTTTGCAGTGGAAGCATCTTATTTCTCCATCAATTTTGAAAGATAGTTTTGTGGGATACATCAATCTGGGTTGAAAATTGTTATCCTTTGGAACTTGGAGTACTTCACTCCACGTTCTCCTTGACTTGAGAATTTGTATGAGAAGTC
The DNA here is from genome assembly GCA_004363535.1 of Dasyprocta punctata. Classification (NCBI taxonomy): domain Eukaryota; kingdom Metazoa; phylum Chordata; class Mammalia; order Rodentia; family Dasyproctidae; genus Dasyprocta; species Dasyprocta punctata. The sequence continues at coordinate 12,325 of RJWM01027990.1, read as the reverse complement.
AGTTATGATTCTGATGAGCTTTCCTTTATAGGTGATTTTTTTGCCCTAACAGCTTTTAAGATTCTATTCTTGTGTTGAATTTCTGGAATCTTGACCATGATATGCCTGGATGTAGTGTTTTTTTATCATTGCTAACTGGAGTTCTCTATGCCTCACTTATTTGTATGACAAATTCTTTTTCTCTATCAGGACAGTTTTCTGTCACGATGTCTGTGAACATGTTTTTAATGTCATTTGTGGTATCTCCTGCTTGTTCACTGACTCCAATTAATCTTAAATGATTCTTCTTTGTCTCATCTATCAGTTGCTGGATTGATTTCTCATGGTCCCTGCTAGTTTTGAGAAATCTTTCTTTTCCTGGTCACTAACTGCAAGCCTGTCTTCAATATCTGAGATCCTGTCCTCACATTGGCCTAATCTACTTTGAATACCTTCAATGGAATTTTTCTTCTCCTGAATACCTGTTTGAATCTGCTTTATGGATTCCATCTCTTTCCTATGCTGTGCTTCCATAATTTGCTTAAGCTTGTCTATTTTTTGTCCGTGCCTCCCTAAACATTGCTAAGCATGGTGTGTATTTTGGTAATCTCTGTAGTTATTTGAGAGATTATTTCTGGTTTCATTTTTTACAGAGCCTCATTCAACTGCTTTGTTGTTTCCACTTCAGAGAGACCTGGTGGGGGCTTTCAGATTATCCCATCTCATTGTTCGCTGGGTTTGCCTTTGGTGAACTGGATGTCTGGAGTGGCATCTTGTTTAAGTATCTTCTCATTTCTTTTTTTTTTAGTTTAATTTCTGGGGTGATGCTTGTAAATTGCTTGTGGTGGGTTGTTTTATTGGTAGTATCTAGGACCTTTAGGTGATGATTACTTCTCTGAGGTATCTTCCAGGTATAGCTGATTTTTGGGTTTTGAGTCTGTTGGAAGATCTTACCTCTTCAATTTGTTGAAGATGAAAAGTTGTTGCTCTTTTGGCCTAGTCCATGGTTCTTTGGCTCCATGCCACAGTATTTTCTGTGACCCTTAGTTAATCTCAGTCATGGATTATCAAGGCCAGTAGCTATTTAGAACAATTATGTCGGTTTTGTTTTGTTTTGTTTTCTTTTGTTTTGTTTTGTTTTGTTTTGTTTTGTTTTGTTTTGTTTTGTTTGAGACAGGGTCTCACTATGTAGTTGAGATTGGCCTTGAACTCACAGTGATCATCCTGCTTCAACTTTCCAAGTGCTGTGATTATAGGAGTGCACCACCATGCCCAGTTTTCTTCGTGATGAGTTTCAATTAATCTAGTTAGTAGGACGAGCAGCGAAGGAATATTGTCTTCCTCGCGATTCATGACTTTGCCCAGCCATAATCCTGCTTCATTTCAACATAAAGGATATGAACTTGATCACTTTGTGTCTGTCAAGTTTGAACACTTGAAGTTGTTACTTTTCCCTTTGTACTTTCTAAGTAGGGAAGTGGTTTATTATGTGTATAACCTATTTCTCATCAAACTTCCATGCACTAGTGCTAGCATCTCTTGACAATTTCTAAGTATATTTTCCCCACATTTGTAAGATGAAGTTCAATTGTAAGAAAAAATTTCCTCTCTTCACTGATCTATGTATAGATGTATGGGTGTATGGTAGATGTATTATAATATATATGTATGTGTGTATGTATCAGTGTAGAGTTACAGAAATTTATTCACTGAATCATAACCCATTATTACTATTATATATTTGATGATTAAATTGTCTCAGACTTGGCCAGTAGCTCTTAAGGGTTTTCTTTCTTTCTGATTCCTGATTTCTTCAAGTGTAATGGGATCTCTAGAGACCAAGACATGAGCACAGACAGGGATGTCCCTCTACCCAGGCCTGCCAGACATAGGCTCAGGAAGCCCAGTCACGTGTGCACTGTCACACAGGCATTTGCATGCCAGAGTACAACTGTGGCTTTGTTCTGATTCCTCCAGGTCAGGGACCCACACAGGACATAACCCAGCCCATGTTCAGCATTGCCTTCCCAGCTCTCAGGGTCTCCAACACCTGTACTCACCCAAGGTCAACAGGTAACTGGGAGCCAGGTAGAACACTTAGAGAGTCGTAGACCCAGACCCTGCAAAGTTCAGACCCAAGAGCTGGAGTTGAATACTGCTTTGGTTTTTTGTAGTTTTTTTTTTTTTTAATTTTGTCAGCACATTTGCAGTACATGAAGTTTACATTCATCTTATGGAGTACTTAACATACCTTCATTCTTTTTCTTCCCCTTCTCCTCCCAACCCTTCCCTTCCTCCACCTCTAGCTGCCCATTTCTCATTTTCGTTATTATTCTTATCATTATTTTTATTATTACTTACCAGTTCATGTTTGTGTCATATAATGATTACATTCATTGTATTTGGCACATGTACATGACACGTGTTAAATCTCTTCACATATCCTCCCCTCACCTCTGTTCCTTGAGCCCCTTCCTGCTTACAAGGAGATGTAGCACTCTGCTTTCTTTGATCGTTCCATTGTTCCACTCTTTATTTGTACTTTGCATTACTCCAATGAGGAAAAGCATACGGTATTTAAACTTGTACGTCTGATTTACTTCACTTAGCACTACATTTTCTAGGTAAATCCATTTTCTTACAAATGTCTTGAATATATACTTCTTGACAGCTGAGTAGTACTAAATTATGTACAGACACCACATTTTCTTTTTCAAATCATCTGTTTGTGGATATATAGACTGCTTCAAGGATTTAGTTTTATGAATTGTGCTGCTATGAACACTGGTATACATAGATGTATTGCTATAATATGATGTCTTTAGCTCTTTGGGGAAGATACCAAGATGAGGAATACAGAATTTGGACTTTCTGTTTTTATGTTTTTAAGATATCTCCATATTGATTTCCACAATGTAGTAGTTTACATTTCCACCAACAATGAAGAAGGGTTCGTTTTTTCACTATGGCCATACCAACATTTGTTATTACTTGATTTCTTAAGAATTACCATTCTTTCTGGTATAAGATGAAATCTTAGCATTTTTTTAGCTTTCATTTCTTTAATGACCAAAGATTTTGAACATTTTTTTATATGTTTATTGGCCATTTGTGTTTCTTCTTCTAAAAAGCATGTATGAATTTCTTTTGCCCATTTTTCTTAGGATTTTTTTTTGCACAGTCTAATTGTTTTGAGTTTTTTTATATATTCTAGATATTAGTCTTCTATCTGACGAATATTGGGCAAAAATATTTTTCCGTTCTGTAGGTTATCTCCTTTGCTTCCTTTGTTGTCCAGAAGATTTTTAATTTGATATAAAATCATTGAATACCCTATGACTTCAAGAGTCTTTCCTATCTTCCAGTATGTTAGTATTTCTGTTTTAATATTTAGATTTTTGATCTACCTTTAATTTTAGTTTACCAAGTGGCTAGAGATATGGGTCCAGCTTCAGTCTTCTGTAGATGGGTATCCAGTTTCCCCAGAACCATTTTGTAAAGAGGTTGTTGTTACAGTTATATTCCTATGACCCTGCCAAGTCTCACATAATCATAGCATGGACACAGCTAAGTGTGGCATTTGTGATTGGTTTTTTGTCTGGCGCTGAGAATGGTAATGTGAGTGCTGCACCCGCTCAGGGGTGGAGCCAACATACAGTGTAAGGGCGGGAAGAAGGCACGTTTTCCCTCTCCTGCAGGTTTGCACTTTGCTGTTTGCAGTGGCCACCATGAATGACTGGGCCTCAGCAATGCCACCCTGCCTTGGAGCCGGCTGAGTATGAAATAAAACCTCCGAGAACTGTAAGAAATAAACCCTTCTCTCCTTCATTTTAAGCATCAGGTATTTTGTCTCAACAACAAGTGAAAAGTAACTAAGACAGTTGTCTTTCCTCCAAAGTATGTTTTTGGGCCCTTTGTCAAAGATCAAATAGCTGAATATATCTGGGATTATTTATGTGTCCTCTTTTCTGTTCCACTGATCTACATGTATGTTTTTGTGTCAACACCATGGCATTTTTATCACTGTAGCTTTGTAGCATAATTTAAAGTCAAGTATTATGATGCTTTGTCTTTCTTGCCTAGGACTTCTTTTGCTACTGTGGGACTCTTTTGATTTCACATGAATTTTTGCTACTGTGGGACTCTTCTGATTCCACATGAATTTTGGTATTGTTTTCTCTAGTAATGTGAAGTATGCTATTGATATTTTGCTTGGAATTTCCCCGGCATGTTCCTGCCAACTTCAATCACCAGTGGGCACATGCTTAAGTGTCCTTTCAGATGACTTGAACTACCATTGGTTACCTATTTAACATCAGACAATGAAATTCAAATCAGAGCCTCCAGGCAGCAAGATACACAAATTATGGCCCAATCATGAAGGTGTTAAATCTATATATCAGTTTTGGAAGTATCGGCATTTTGACAATATTGCTTCTGTCTATCCAGGAACAGGGAATATTTTTCCATTTTCTAATGTCCTCTTCAATTTCCTTTTTCAGAGTACAGTAGTTTTCATTATAGAGGACTTTCACTTTCTTAGTTAATTCCTAAGTAATTTTTCTTGATACTATTGAATGGTATTTTTCCCTAATTTCTTTCTTACTGTGCTCATTATTGGTGTGCAAGAACTCTACAGATTTTTGTGTGTTGATTTTCTATCCTACTACATTGCTGAAATTGGTTAAGAATTCTTTTGCTATATTGTTGGGGCCTTCTATGTAGAAGATCATGTTATCTGCAAATGATGATAATTTGACTTCTTCCTTTCTTAAATGTTTCTCTTTTATTTATTGCTTGACTGCTCTGCTAATATTCTGAGTACTATATTGAACAGAAGTGGTGATGGCAGGCATCCTTGTCTTATACCTGATTATAGAGGTAAAACGTTTTAGTTTTTCACCCATTCAATATGATGTTAGTCATTGGTTTGTCATAAATGTCTTTTATCAGATTCAGGTAAGGTCCTTCTGTATCTACTTTCTTCAGGGATTTTATCATGAATGGGTGTTGGATTTTGCCAAAAGCTTTTTTTCTGCTTCTATTCATATTACCATGTGCTTTTTGTCCTTGCTCCTCTTTATGTGGTGTATAACATTTATTGATTTGCATAGGTTAAACCATCCTTGCAAGCTTGGGATGAAACCTACTTGATCTTGTTATACAATCTTTTTGGTGATGTTTTCCATTCTATTTGCCAATATCTTATTGAGGATTTTTATATGTATTTTCATTAAGTGCATCATGGTAATTTTTTAGAAAAAGGGTATTATGGGAGTGTGTAATGCCCAGGTTTACTTTTTGATGATGAATTATTGATTTTAATTTTATGGGTTTTATTGCATTAAACAGTGTGTACTTAACAGGAAAATAAAATATATTTTTAATGTGTAATGGGTGTGTAGAATACACATCAACATTTTCAACTCCAACTGTTTAACTGGTTACAAGATCTGAAAAATAGCAGAAATAAACTCCTTTGTGAAGAACAATGAAAATACAAACAAAACTCTACCTTAGAAATAATCTTTTTTTCAATTATCACACCTAAGGGAGTCTATATATGTTACAACAGCATGTTCTATACACAAGTCTCCATTGTAATAGCAACATGTGCCCTTAGCTTTCTTGCTTTCTTTTCCTGTTTGGCAGCCCATAGTTGTCACCTCTCTTGTCTCCCTATTATATTATGTAATGTGTGCTTACCAGGAAAATCAAATATCAATAAAATAAAATATCAAATATATAATGAGTGTTTAGGATAAATATCAACATTTTCTACATCAACCATGTGTTTGCTCACTAAACCTAAAAAAAAAATAACAGAAATGAAGTCAGTCCTATGTCAACTACAATGAGAATACAAGTAGAATCTACCACAAAAATAATCTTTACTTCAATCATCACATCTAAGGCAGTTTACACAGGAGAACAGCATGTTTCATATACAAGTATCTCTTACACCGACAACACACATGTTTTGTTTTCCTGTCTTCTTTAGTAGGACATAGTTGACATCTTGCTGGCCTGCCTGTTTTCTTAGGAGTTTCTTGTGTTATTTCCCCTGTCTTTTCACCAGTCTGTTCCAGAACTCTTTCACAGAGGTCTTTGAGCAAATACATATTGTTCTTCCTCCATCATAATTGGTCATTTGTTAATTCTAGTCCCAATCCGTTAAGAAAATTTCTGTGATATTTTGTTGTTGTTTTCTTTGTAAACTGCGAAACTATTTATTTGTGGCATGCTTAGGATCCAGTAAAACAACCATTGACATCATAGCTGCTGCATAACTCGTTAACAGCTACTCCACTTTTCATTTTGTTGTGAAGTGTGACCATATCTGGCTTCATTCATGTTGAAGATTCACTATAAATCTTCTTCTATTGTAGTTTGAGGTTTTGAGACAAGGTCTCTCTACATGCTCCAGGATGGCCTTGAACTCATTATGTAGCACTGCTTGACCTTGAACTCACAGGGTCTTCCTACCTCAGCCTCCCAAGTGCTGAGATTATAGGCATACATTACCACCCCCAGCTTCACTATCAATCTTACCATCATGGTGCAATGTTGACAGTATTAATACTAATTTATTTTTCTACACCATATAGGAGGCCAACGTTATGTCTTTCTAAATCCCAAGATTGTACTATATATTTCTCTATTGTGACCTTACAACATCTTTTCAGGAATCTCCACTTTGTTCTTTCAAATAGTTCTTATGCTGGTCAACTGGATTTTTTTTTTAAATATAACATCAATGGGCAACTCACGAGCTAATTGTCAAATGTAACATTTGGGTTACTTTTTGAAATATGTGCAGTAAGTCTGTTCACAATATCAAGGTTTTATTATTGCACAAATAAAGATCTAGTGGCTGAGTTCCAAGATAAATTTTTAAATTAAAGGTGTAAAATGCATTTGCATCTACCATGGCACATATTTTTATACTATATTTGGAAGGTTTATTTGGCATATAATGCCAAAACCTTCAGCAACCACAAATTGATGAAAGTTTTTTGTTGATTGTCAGGTATTCAGATGGTGTATAAATTGCTTGACAGTTCAAAACCAAACTTTCAAAAAATGATCAAACAGAAACCAAGTTCTCAATTTTTTCTTTCTCAGTGGGTCTTTTTGTCCTCAAAAATTAGGTCATTTTGAAAGAAACCAAATCTCTTGTTTGCCATTATTGTTCTAAAAGTCTCAGTACTTCTCTATAAATCTTTTAGATTGTGATGATTAGAATAAACCCATGACATTTTGAACAGACTATGCTATTAAGGCTTTTAGTTCAGATAATGACATGTCATGATAAATATATTTTTGAGTATTCCTATTGATGTATATAGAATGTTTTACTTGTATTTCATTTCGTGTATTTCAAAACATTTTGTAGCATACGTTCCATTACAAACAATTTCCATCATTGAATTGCAGTGTAGACATTCCACCCAATGGGAGGCTCCACCCCTGGCAAGAACTTAATAACATTTTCTGACCTAGTTCTAAGATCGGATAACTCAGGTACACATGACCATTTTGTAGTATTTTGACTAGTCAAATATTTATTTATGTTACTGTTTTCTTCCTCATCTGAATCGAAGTCCTCATTCTGTACTTCTCTGTCATATCTTACTAGCTTCTTTGGCTTACATCATCCAAGTCATCATCAGTAGCTGAATCACCTGATGACTTTCAATCTCCCAAAGTTGCCAAAGATGATTTTCATGCAACATTGTACAGAATTGGGCTAATTATACAAGAAAAAAAATCAAAAGAAAATTTAATAAAATGGAATATGGCACATAACAGGGGCGAAACTCACCCATTTACACTTTAACACACGTGCGCACAGCTTGCCATTCATTGTAGCAAGTAGATAAACACAAAGATTGTCTTTTGTGTTCCGCCAGTGCAGCCTCTGAGATGCACATACAGCTTCCATTATGCTAAAAACATGGTTGGTGTGTATTTTAACCACTGAGATGCCCCATGAAGAGATTGACCTGTAATTTCTTTTTTATTTGACTCTTTTTTTTCTGTAGCTCAGGCTGGTCTCAAACTTGAGACAATCCTCCTGCCTCAGCCTCCCGAGTGCTGGAGTTACAGTCGTGCACCCCTACACCTGGATGTTTATCTATTTTTTATATTCTTTCAAAGAACCAGCTTTTGATTTGTTGAATCTTTGTGTCATTTTGTTCATCTCAATTTCATTGATTCATTCTCTGATCTTCATGATTTCTCTCCTTCAATTTGGCCTGGGATTGTATTGCAGTGTTTTGAGTACTTCAGGTTCATTATTAGGTTATTTATTTGCACTCTCTCTGTTATTCTAATGTAAGGATTGATTTTAATAAGCTTCCCTCTCAGGACTACTTTAACTGTATACTATAGGTGTTACACTAGCATTATCATTTGAGTCCAGAAATTGTTTAATTTCTTTCTTGATTTGTCCTATGACCCACTGGGTATTCAGGAGTGTGTTATTAAGTTTCTGGGTGTTTATACTTTCAATGCACAATAGTCTTACAGCATAAACAGGGTGATTTTTATTCTTTTGTATTTATTTAAGCTGACTTTGTAGTCTAGTATGTGATCTGTTTTGGAGAATGTTCCATGTACTGCTGAGAAAAATGTGTATTCTGTTTTAGTAGGGTAGAACATTCTGTAGATGTTAAGTCCTAAGAGAGGTAGGTTAACTCTGATTTTTGTTGATTTTTTTTTCATTTAGTTGATCTGTCTCTTTGAGAAAATAGGTATTGAGTTAGGCCACTATCATTTTGTTGGGGTTTATTTGAACTTTTATGTGCAGAAGTACTTGGTTTATGAAGATAGTTGCTCCAGTATTCAGTGCATATATATTTACGAGTGCTATCTGTTCCTGTTGGCCTGAGCCCTTAATACGTACAAACTTCTTCTTTGTCCCTCTGATCAGTTTTAGTTTAAAGTTTACTTTGAGAGTAAAACTGCTATGCCCATTTATTTTAGGGTACTGGTGCATAAAATATTGTTTTCTATTCTTTGAGTTTTAGTTATGAATGTCTTATTGGATTAGATGAGTTTCTTGAATGTAACAGACTATTGAATTGTTTGTCAATCCACTTTACCAATCTGTGTCTTTTAATTGGAGAGTTGATGCCATTAATATTAAGAATTATTACTTAAAGGTGCTGGCTTATTACTAATATTGTGTTCTTTTTCTGCTAATAAGGCAGTGCTTTTCTTTTTTTTAATTTATGTGTTTGTCTTGTTTAATGAATACATTCACCTGTATTTTTGGCTTTGTAGGTTTTGTCCTTTATCCAGGATATTGAGTGTGTTTTAGAGTGCTAGTTTGGCATTTGTATATCTCTCAAGTTGTTGGTTTTACTTGCAATATCTTTATTTCTCCATCTATTTTGAAAAAAATTTTGCCACTATGTTAATCTGAATTTGAAGTTAGTTTTTTTTTTTCTTTTGTAACTTGAAATATTTCACTCCAGGTTCTCCTTACCTTTAAAGTTTATGCTAAAAAGTCTTCTGTCATTCTGATGGGTTTACATTTATAAGTGACTTTTTTGCTTTTCTCTGACATTTTTTTTTTACTTAAAAGAAAAAAGACATAGAAAAGAAAGAAAAAAGGCAAAAGAGACAAACAAATGACAACAGCAAATCCAAAACAGTAACATTATAGGTTTACAAAACAAGATGATAGGAACTTGGCAATGGCTGCAATATTGCGTATCGCTACCTTTAACACAATTGTTTACATTAACAAATAGACATGTAAAATTGATCTAATCAAGGTTTTCAAAAAATATTTTTGGTGGACATCTGAAACTTTGATAAAAGTTTGTCACAAGGAATTTCTTTTTTCATTGTTGTTGGTTGATGCCCACTTAACTGTACATTGAACTCTTCTCATACTTGCAAAGTTTTCTGTTGATTTCTGTAAACAAAATTTTTATTCCATGTTTGCCGTCTTCTAGTTAAACTCTAACTCTAGTTAGCCTTAGAATGTTCTTAGTGTCATCTAGTAGATATTAGATAAATTTTTCTCATTCTCATCATTTTTAAGACTTTTCTAATTCCTTGCAATTTAACATTTTGTCCTTGATTTCAGAAACCTTGTCATTTCTTTAATTTATGAATTCTGTATAATTTTATAACCAGTATTGTTGTCTAATACCTTTTCGTTGCATCTATGTGTGTGGTAAGTTTGTCATTCACATTTTGAACAGCTTTGGTCAGCTCTTTCAAATTTTATTTGTTGCCCTCATATCCACATTGGTTGTTTTGTGTGATCATTTCATGAACTTTTGGATCATGCCCTCTTTGCACTTGCCAGATTTCTTTATCTCTGCTTTAATTAATTTGCAATGTCCTACTGTCAGTGCTTCTAGGTTTGCATTAGGAGAATTGGGAGACCTTTGGGGGCATTTTGTTGCCTTGTTTTTCCATGTCCCCATGCAGTGTGTGTGTGTGTGTGTGTGTGTGTGTGTGTGTGTGTGTTTGGTGCTGAGGGCTGGGGGTCAAGTAGGGTGAAGAGAGCTTATAGTTGATATGAGACTCTTTTTAGTTAGATACTGCCTTCCAGTGATGTGTTTTCATCTTTACCTCTCCAGAGATAGTATTTACTTTTTCAGCTGTTTAATATAAGTGGTTTTGGTCCCCATCAATGTATTCTAAGGAAATTTTTACTGCTGGTTCTAACAGCATCAACAGATCTGAACATACAAAGTTCGCATGTGATATACCTTGCATTTACACTTCCACCCTTTACCAATACTTATTGTGCCCTACTCTGTATTGTTATTAGCAGTAGTCTGTGATGTGGAAGAAGTGAAGGGGAAAGATGGAATGATGGGTAAAAGAGGGGTGTAAATCAGCAGGAGGAGAAATAGATAGGAGAAATAGGCGAAAAGAAAAAACAAAAAAATGGGCCAGATTCTTTTGGAGATCTGTTAGTTGGACATGGGAGTTACTGGGTGTTTTGTTTTGTGTTGTTTTGTGGAATCAAACTCATGACTTTGTGCTTGCCAAGCAGGCACTCTGCTGTTGAGCTATATCCCTGGCTCAGGGATATTTTTGAACCACTGAGGTTTGGCAGTGTTGAAGTCTTCTGGCTTCTCCTCATCGTCATCAACATTTGATACTGTCTTGTATTTTTAATATAATTTCTCAGTGGATGGTAAATTTTGTCCAACTATAGTTTAAGTTGCATTGCTCTGCTGAACCATAATGTTGAGGACAGTCACATCTGTGATTGTATCCTTATTGATCTATATTTACATCAATATCACACTAGTTTACTTAATGTAGATTTATAGCAAATCTTGAATTTGGAAAGTAAAAATCTGCCAACACTTATTTTCTTTTTCAAGATTATTTTCTCTACTATGGGTTTTGACATTTAATAAAAATTGAAAACCATCTTGTCAGAAATGAGATTTTAATTTATATTGTGGCAAATGTATATATTGCTTTGAAAGAATTAACATTTTAACAATACTGAATCTGTCAATTCTTGAGTATAGTATAGTTTTCAATATATTTGAGTATTATTTAGTTTTTCAAAACAGTATTTGGTGCTTTTCCACATAGAGGGCTTGTAATTCTTTAAATTTATTTCTCAGTATTTGATATTTGGGGATGGTAATATACCTGTATTGTATTGTATTGTATTGTATTGTATTGTATTGTATTGTATTTTTCAAATTACAATTTCAATTGTCAATCTGAAATTTGGAAATGAATTTGATTTCTGTATATTCAGTTTCCATCTTGTGACTTCACTTCATTTTCTTATCAGCTATAGTAGTTTCTGGTGATTCCTCAGTATTTATTACTTATTCAATCTGACCACCTGCAATTCCTCCTGTATTTATGTCTTTATGACTCTTCCTAGTCTTGTTGCACTGCCAGAACCTCTAGTGCAAAGATAAAACAGATGAGAAAATCATACCTCCTCAATATTGTACTGGGTAAAAGGTTTCTGTATTTCACCATCGAACAGGATGTTAATTCCGGGTGTAATGTAGATACTTTTTACCAAATTAAGGAAGCATTTTTCTATTTTTACTTTGCAGAAATTTCTCACTATGAATTGGTGTCATTTTTTAAATGCAAATCTAACCTTGAATTCCCTGGGTGAATTCTTTTTTTTTTTTTTATTTGAGCGAAGAAAAACAAAACAAACAAAAACTACAACAACAACAACAAAAAACGACATATATAGTAAAAACAACAAGCAAAAGAGACAAGCAAACAACTAGAGTAAATACACAACATTGCAGGTTTACAAAACCGGAAGATAGAAGCTTGACAATGGTTGCAATTTGCGCATCGTTATCTTTAAAATGGTTTC
>RJWM01027989.1:0-26243 GCA_004363535.1 Dasyprocta punctata | reverse complement strand
TATTTCTTCTGCAGTATTATTTCTATGATACACCCAACTGTCTCCTTACCCTTATATTATGCTAACTTATAACATGTCATTTTATTTGTAATGCAAAATAATTCTCAGTTAAAAAGATCTAGCATACACAAAAAAAGTTAAGGCAGTCATCGAAATACCAACATCTGTGAACATTCACCATTAATAGTTATGTGATTGGGCATTAATAATAGCCAAATTTTGCTGAGACCTTACTAGCTTAAGACATTTTCTAAGAATTTAGTTTTTAGTGAAGATTTAACTGTCATAATATTTTGTTAGGAAAATTTCATGTTTCTGAAAGGGAACTGAGTGAAAAGGTAAAATTAAGCACTCTTTTGAGGAAGAAAATATCTTCTTAGACCTCTGTGTTTTTAAACTATTTTAATAGATGTCACTACACATGATAATAAAAATAGAAAAAAAACCCAGCAGACTGTAAACAGACGTATTTGGGACTTGATCCATAGAAAATCAGACAGCAATTTATTTGTTTAATATATTCAAAAATTAAAAAAAGGACAGGACTTGGAAATTTTGAAGAAACTATACCAAATGTAAATAACCAAATGTACAGTTAGGGATGAGCAAAATAGAAGAGAATTCTTGAACTTTCAGATATGCTAGAAGAAAACAGATTAAAGTCCAGTGAGAAAAAAAATGATAGAAAACACAGAGAGAATAGAAGACAGAGGGTGTGTGAGGAACTCTCATGTAGACATTATCTTGGTTTTAGAGGAGGTAGAGTGAGAGAGGGAGTGGCAGTAGTATTAAAAACAATAGGATTGGAGAATTTTTTAAAACTATGACTAAAAATGCAAACTCCCAAATAGGCAACACACTATGTACCTCAAACAAATTCGAATGAAGCAAAAACTACAGCTAATAATATCAATGCTTAAAATCAATGATAACAATCTTTAAAATTTCCAGAAATAAAATTAAAAAGATGTATAAGAGCAACAACAAAACTCACACCTGAATTCTCAAAGAAGCAATTGAATCCTGGGCATGGAATCGTATCTTAAAACCACTATGTGGGAAAATTAGTCAAGCAAGAAATGTGTATTCACAGAAAACATTATCTGAGAATATAAAAATTATTCTGGGTTAGACTTAGAACTCGACAGAAACAGAACCAAAGGAAACACAGAGCCAACAGTCTTTACCCAGCTCGGGTTTGCAGCTTGGAGAACCCAATGGGTGCCATTGACCAGGGGCAGGAGGTCAGGGGTCAGAGGTTCTGTGTGATTTGTAGTGGATGTAAGGGCCAATGGGGCAGCAGTGGTTTTGGGGAAGGAATTTTAATGTGGGATGGGGGTTACTGAGGTACCCAGGCCTTTAGGATTTTAAAAACGAGCCACGAGTTTTGTCCCCACCCATCCACCTGGACTCTTATCCAGCAACCTGGTGACCAGTCATGATGGAAAGGATCTAGAATAGTGTGACAAGTTCCCCATAGACAAGTCAGACTAGAGGGAAGCTGAGTTAGAAGCTGTGTTTGGCTCCATCCCAGTCTACGACACAGTTCCATCCTGGACAGACGTAGCTGAAAAAGGGAGTTTACAGAATTTGGGGCCTGTCACCATTCTTGACAGACCTAATGGGAGCAATATTCTCATTCCCAATTTAATCCTCCACACCCTGAGGAGTAGCAATGATTTTTCCAATCTGGATTGTTAGCCTGAACTGGTCATGCATCAAAATAAAGTTACACTTTAGGCTGAGAAGGGTCGCATCTTGTCTGATTAAAAGTTATGATGGGATTTAAACCACAAATTTGAATTTAGAATTCCCAGTGTCCTGAACTGCCATATGCTCCTAGGATGCTTACGCATATTAGCCATAGGAGAATCATGTTAATTTAGGCGCAGGCAGCTAAAAGCGAGTCACCTGAAGATTATATTTGTATAGGTGAGAACAAAGGCAGATTTTATGCTGGGGCTCCCAACTTGTTGGAGTGACGATCCAGAGAGTGAAAGTGAATACTGAAACTAGGAGATAAAGAATTTAGGAACCAGGCAGAGTAACAATACATTGAAATTAAAGCTTGGCAAAACAGATCAAGGCACCCAGTCCAATAGTTATACCAATATAAAAGAGAAACAAAGTGATTTTGTGGGGGATTTTCCAGTCCTTTGGGGATACAGCCTAGAGTCCTGTGGCTAGCACCAAAATAAACAAGAGAAGGGGAACTAATATCCAAACTGGCTAACAGAACATGAGTCAATGTAGGCAGTGACGCTGGTGTGTGATACTCATTCACTCTCCAGCCATGCACTGAGCCTTCAGCTTCCAGGGGTGATGAGGCTGCACTGCCTCTTCAGGGGAGTCGTTATGCGGGCCAAGTCATCTAGGCAGGCCTTCCAGCAATCATCAGGATGGGCCCTCTTGATCTGGGAGTGATGAATCCAGGGGTAGATTACTGCCACTTTTACTGCAGCGGGAGTGGTCAAAATAATTAGCTATGGGTCACTTCATCCTGGGGATACGGGCACTTTTTTCCTATCTTTAACCCAGACCTTGTCACCCAGGGTACGGGTATGAGCCAGCGTATCAGCGGGAAGAGGGGCCCTCTCCGCTATGTTGCTATGCGTCTGGGAGAAAGTCTGTCCTAACTGCATAAGCCGCTTCTGCTAGGTGATATTTCTCAACTGGCATGTCTCCCCAGAGACTTTTTATTGAAGGTGGGGGTCTGCCAAAGAGGACTTCAAAAGGGGTGTATCCAGTGGGTTCTAGTGATGTCCTGACCTTCAGGAGGGACATGGATAACAAATCCACCCATGGTGCCTGAGTCTCTCCGTGATATTTAGTTAGCATTGCCTTTAGGGTCTGGTTCATCTGTTCCACTTTGCCAGAACTTTAGGGTCTACAGGCAGTGTGGAGAGTCCATTTGAATTTTAATTCTCTGGCCAGCTTCTGGGTCATTTCTGCTGCAACTGATGACCCATTGTCACTGCCTATAGTCAGGGTAGCCCGTGTCTAGGAATGATTTCTCTTAGCAGCACTCTGCACACGTCAGAGGCCTTTTGAGTCCTAGCTGGGAATGTCTCTGACCACTCAAAATAAATACAAATAAGGACCAATAAGTACTTGTATCCTCACCACGGCTTAAAGTCTACTCGGAGGTCTTCAAAAGGAGAGAGTCCCACATGCTGAATTCCAGGTGGTGGTCACGGGCCTACTGAGGCCTCAGACTGCACAAATTTGGCATCTTTCACTGACAGCTGCCCAAAGTGATGTCAATTTTGGGGTGTAACAGCAGTGGTCAGAAGCTGGACCATAGCCGTCCTGCCTCCGAGGGTGATGTCACGATGATGTTTTACTCAGGAGTAAGCTAACTACTTTGGTGTGATCATTCAGCCATCTAGCAGAGCCCAGCCTCCAGTGGATCCCCGTTTTCTCTTTCCTGTTGAGCCCATTTTGTTTCTTCTTCAGTATAATGAAGGGGACCTTGGTGCAGGCTAAGAGCCGTCTGCAGTGGGATCTCATGCTGTGCGTCTAAGTTTTGAACCAAATCCCTGTCGCCCCATATTGAGCTTTCTGTGGCCAGTTTGGCAGCCTTGGTCACCTTCTGGCTTCCAAGGACAGTGGTGTCTTTTACCTTTTGGTGTCCCTTGCAATGTATGACAGCCTCCTTTTTGGGTTTCCATATAGCAGCCAGAAGCTGTGGGATTTCATCTTTCTTTATGATTTGTTTTCCTTTGCCTGTCAGAGGGCCATGCTCCCTGCACAGCAGCCTGTGAACATAGTGGTGGGAGAAGCATATCTGGAATATATTTTACCTTTCTGTCTTTAAACCATTCGAGGCTTGTATGAGTGCCCAGAGTTCAGTTTGCTGAATGGACCAATTTTGGGGAAGGGGCTTCTTCTAGAAGGTCACAATGGCATAACCAACCCTATGTGGTCCATTTTTATCAGAGCCACTTCCATCTGTGAACAGGGTGTACTCAGCATCCGTTCAAGGCTCCATCTGAAGATCAGGCTGACTGGCAAAGAGCTCATCTCTCAACCTAAGGCAGTTGTGGTCTGCCTGCCCGAGGTCAGGGGCAAATAGGTCGCTGGGTTCAGAGCTTTAAATGGCTGGAAAGTGAGTTGGGGATTTCCAAAGTGCAGTCCCTGGTGTGGCATTTGAGCAGTGTGGCTATTTGAGAGCCAATGCTGTTCCAAACTTGAGAAGCTCAAGAACAGCATGGGACACCCAAACAGTCCGGGTCTGTCCCAAAGTCAATTTGTCTGCCTCTTAACCAAGAGGGTGATAGCAGCAAGTGCCTACAAGCAAGGAGGTCAGAGTCCTAGACAGGGAAGCAACTGGCCTTTCCCAGGGTCCCATCATTTCAGTTAGAACTCCTGAAGCAACGTGTTGGCTTTTATCAATGAACAGGTTGAAGAGTGGGTCACATCTGGATTCCTAGGGACAGACCTGAGGTTAAAGTCCTTTTGATCTGTGTAAAGGCTTTCATCTCTCCTAAAGTTGAATTAATTACCTTCTTTCTGCTGTGGGTATTTTGGTATATCACAGAGTGGCCTTGCCTTTTCAGCAAACCCAGGCACCCACATCCTACAAAATCTGGTTGCTCCAAGGAATTCTTTAAGTTCTTTTCTGCAATTGGACCATGGAGTGGAACAGATGACTTCTTTTCTCTCTGAGCCTAAGCTTCAGAGCCCGGTTAAAGTCAAATCCTAAATATCTAACTTTCTGTGCACCAATTTGAGCCTTTTTCCAAGACACCTTATAGCTGGTGGCCAGCGGGCAGTGGAGGAGGGCTTTAGTTCCCTCCCAGCAACCTTCCTCTGCAGGGCCCCCTGTTGGAATATTACTGACATACTGCAGGAGCATGCAGTCGTGTCTTCTGTGGGGGAACCTGGCTAGGGCTGCAGCCAGAGCTTCCCCACACGGTGTGGGAGAATTCTTCAAACCTTGTGGGATGTGAGTCCATGTAAATTGTCCCTTTTGCCCTGTGTTAGGGTCCTCCCATTCAAATGCAAACAAAGGCTTGCTGGCAGGGGCCTCTTGTAGGCAGAAGAAAGCATCTTTTAAGTCAAAGCAGGTGAACCAGGAGGCATCAGGAGGGAGCAGGCTCAGGAGAGTGTACAGGTTTGGGACCAACTGGCTGTAGGGTCACATTGGCTGCATTGACAACATGGAGGTCCTGCACTGGACAGAAAGCCTCCATCTGGTTTCTTTACTGGGAGCAGGGGGACGTTGTCTATGTAGACTCCCTGTCGGCTTTAATCTGGAGATGTGGGGCAGGACCCCAATGCAGGCTCCTCCCAATGTCGGGTTTGTCTGACAGCAGTAGGAGTGGGACTTGATTTGAGTTCAGTTATAGAGGGGCATGGTCAACAGCTAGCCCTGGCGGTGAGTCTTCTGCCCATTCCTCTGGAAACATGGCTTTTAGTGCAGGATTATAATCTCTGGGTGTTTCTGTCTGACACAGTCAGGGCGTGGTCAACGTCAATATCAAGTCTGGAGCCTCGGACTTACGTGTGAGAGATGCCAGCTGGTTTGGGACAAAGAAAATATTTGACCCCAGTTTTGAGAGGAGATCCTGTCCCAAAAAAGGGAATAGCACATTCAGGTATGTACAGTAATTCATGTTTGACAAAAGGTTCACCAATTTCACAGGATCTGCTTCGACAGAACTTTTTCTCAGTGGAAGTCCCTATGGCATCAATTACTTGAGCTTTTCAGGTCAGATGAGCGATGGGCCGAGTCACAACAGGATGTCCAGCCCCATTGTCCACTGTGAAAGTCATTGGCCTTCCCTCAGTTGTAGCAGTGACCATGGGGGTACAGTCTTACAGAGCCCAGTCTGTCCAATTCTTCACTGTTGAAACTGAAAGGGGACCAGGCTGTGGCAGGATTGGTTCTTTAGGAACTTGCTGATCTCTTCTTAGACAGAAGGGACATCTGTCTTTCCAGTGTTCCAGCTGCTTACTTTGGACACACCAGTTTGGAGCCAAGGTGTGGGGACGACCACCTGTTTTGAACTGGAGACCCTGTGGGGCCTTGTTGTTGTCTGTGTCCTGGTATCAAGTTTGATTGATCTGAGTCTCTCTGGGAGCAACTTTCCCATGATTGCAGCCAAGAGCGCATGCTGCTGATGCTTGTATTCATTTTTTTTTTTTTCCCTTTCTCAGTTTACAAAAACTTTCTGGGCTCTCTGAAGCAGCTGGCAGGCATTCATGCAGGAAAATCCACCGGCTTTCTGAGTCTTCCTGTGAATGACAGGGGCACACTGTGTCACAAAGACTGAATTTATCATCTGCTGATTTTCTGGGACCTCAGGGTCAAACAGGGAATAGGTTTGGTATTCTTCACATAGTCTCTCAAACTTAGCAGGGCTTTCATTAGGTTCTGGGATAATTTCAGCAATTTTGGACTTTTTCCCTCTGTCTTTTACCCCAGCCAGAAGAGCCTCGTGATAGTTTAGAAACATCAAGGCCCTCTGTGATCCCGAAGCCCCAGGCTGGACAGGAGGGAGGGAAGGTGGTGATTACTCAAGTGGCAGGGCCAGCAGCAGAGTCTGGAGTTCCAGCCTTCAGCCAGATTCATCCCCCTCAATGATATGCACGTGCTCTTCAGTGCTGAGGAGGGTCAGGAGGATTTGCTGGTTACCTTCCCAGGAGAGCTAATGTGTCTGAAAGAGTGAAGTCAGGAGCTCAATCATTCCTTGGGTCTTTTCCAGGTAGCAGGGAGTGTGATGCTTCCAGTTGAGGAGATCAGTCAAGCTGGAAGGTGGGTAGTATACCCTTTGACCACCAAGATATCCTCAGAGAGGCATCTGGGGATGTGCTGAATGGAGCAGGTGGTAGATGGGGCTTGGCTCAGGAGGCTCTTGGGGACCAGTCCTTGTTGAGGATGGTGCAGTCAGCAGAGATAGAGCAGGCTGTAAGGCAGGCTGTGCTGGGAGAGGTGTGGATGGCAGGGATGGAGCAGCAGAGTATGAGAGAATGGCTGATGGTGGGCTAGGTGATATTGGGGTTGGCACGGTTAGCAGTGGTGACATGGCAGTGAGATCTGGGTGGATGACTGGGGGTTGGCTGGCTGAAGCTCCTGGGGGCAACAGAGGCCCTGGCAGACTCAGGCTGTCCCCCTATATGGCAGGGGAAAGGCTCATCAGAATTATCAGGCAGGATGAGATAAATCCTCTTAGCTTTCTGGGACTTCATCTGTTGAGGGAATCTGCGATCCAGCTGGTCTGCCTTTATTACCAAGACAGTACTTTTTTCCTGGCAGGCACAGACCCACAGCCAAGGTGGTAGATTCTGACATAAATTCAGCCAGGAATCGATGTACGGGAACTGGTCAGGGCAACTTTCTGGACCAGGCTTAGCGACGAGATCCCAAACCTAGTGAACAACTGCTACGTTCAGAGTGCCTTGGAAACAGTGTCATGTGTTTTCATTGCTGCATCCAACTGCATGAGACTCTTCTGGTCCAGGTCAGGTCTCAGTCTTCCAGAGGAACAAAATTGCTTTCGCTGTCTCCCTGCCCACCAGGTCAGCTGCACAGCTGCTCTAGCTACACCGCATGGTCTCGGGTCCATGGTGGTGAGCTATTTCTTCTGTAGAAATGAACCGTATTTTCTTCTTTTCCATTACTTCCCTTATGGTTTTCATGTGCCTGCTTTCCCTTTGTATTCTCTCTGGGCTCTTGTTTTCCAGACTCTTTACATTTTGTCCTGGAGAACCTGAGTAGCTGACATGCGCAGTGCTCCACCATTTCTCTGTCTGTCTCTGTCTCTGTTTCCGTCTCTGTCTCTATCTGTGTTTGTCTCTTCCTCTCTCTCTATCTCTGTCTCTGAAACAGTGTATTGTAATGCAGTTCAGATTGACTTTGAACTCACTCTGTAATCCAGGCTGGCCTGCAATTCATGGTGATCGTCTTGCTCCAGGTTTCCAAGTCCTGGAATGACCAGTGTGTGCCTGGTTCTTTTACTTCTTAATAGAAATGTTTATTCCAGTTTTGCTCTCTTTCTTCTCATCTGTATTTTTAAAATTTTACTTCTTTCATTTTCTTGTTCCACATCCTTTTCATTTTTATTAGTATCAATATTGAAATTTATGAATCTGTAGATATTTAGTTTAGTAATAATCTGTGCTATTACTGTTGAATTCTTTTCTATTATTAATGATTATATAGTTGTTGCATTTAGGTAGATACTGACTGTATGCTGTATTTGATTTGTCTTCATGCCTATATTATGATTAAAAGTTCCTTTCCTCTTATTAAGGGCGGGGCGGTACACTGGTAGCTTTTGTTGCTTCTCAAGGTTTGTCTGTATCTAACTTGTCTTGGAGTCTATTATTATTGCTGATTCTGTTTCCATAAATAGAGCGATATAGTTGTTATAAATTGGATTTTATTGTGTGTCAATATCTCCTTGTTCTTTCTGTCATCAACAATATTACTCTTTTTTTCTGGAGAACTGGGTGCTGGGCCAATTGCACTGCTAACTCCCATCCCCCATATTAATGGTGGTGACTAGATATTGAAACAGAGGCAAAGGTCCACAGTTAGCTATACCCAGAGCACCTCACTGGAAAGCAGACACTAAGTGAAGAGACTTTAGTACCCAATCATGTCTTCCCATGATAATCAAACTGGAACCATCAGTATACACACATGTGTGCATGTGCCCACACACATGTGCGCGCACACACACACAAACAGGCACATATACAAAGAAAAGAAACATGAATAAAAGCAACCAAAAACCTCCCCAAACTCCCAACTCTCCCAGAGCTGATTTGTGGGGCTTCAATGTGGAGGAAATGAAAAGTCACACAGGTAAATCATAACAAATAATGGAAGAGGAGACCAAAAACCAGAACAATAATCTACATAGTGAGCTCAAAGATGATGTAACTGAACAGATAATGGGTTTCAGGATGAAAATGATCAATATGCTTACAGAAAACACTAATTAAGAAGGTAAATTAGCTAAACCCAAAGTTTCAAAACATGAGTGGCCATGTTAGCAAATGATTAGCATCCATGCAAAGGTACCAAACAGAAATCCGTGAGATAAAACATTCTGCTGAAAGTACGGGCAGAAGAAGTGATGTGTGAGGACAGAATGTCAGCACTAGAAAACAGAGGTAATGCAGGCTATGACATAATCAGAAACACCTTAAAAACAACAATACAACATGGAAAATCAATCCAATAGTTTCAAGATGATGCAAAGGAGATGAAACTAAGATTAAGTGGAGTTAGTGAAAAAATCAGGTAACAGTATGAATGGCATAAAAACCTTATTTACAGAAAAAATTATAAAACTTTCTAAATATGGGAAAATAATTCAATACGCAGATAAGCAATGTAGGATGCCCAATAGCCAAAAACAGAAAAGAAATTCTTTACAACGCATCATAGTCAAAATTCCAGCAGTCCAAAACAAGGACAAAATCTCAAAAGCTATTAGAGAAAAAACAACAAATCATTTACAAAGGTAAATCCACCACCATTACAGCAGAACCCTCAACACAAAACTTAAAGCCCAGGAAAGTTTGAAGTGAAGGGTTTCAAGCCCTCCACTCCCCCCCCAAAAAAATCCAACTCAAACTTGTATATCTTTCCAAACCATCTTTCAAAATCGATGGAGAAATGAGGTTGCTCCCTGACAAAGAGTAACTTAAGAAATTCACAACCAGATGCCTGCATGAGGGAAAACCAGGAAGGCAGCTAAGCCCCCACCTATGAGCCAGCTGGAGCATGAACTGGAGAGCACCAGGAAGGAAGCTAAGCCCCCGCCTGTGAGCCAGCCAGAGTGTGGACCAGGGAGAACCAGGAAGGAAGCTAAGCCCCCGCCTGTGAGCTAACCAGAGTGTGGACCAGGGAGAACCATGAAGGAAGCTAAGCCCCTGCCTGTGAGCCAGCCAGCACTTGGGCCAGTGAGAGAATGTGAACAGCCCCCTGACCCCCATCCATAAGCAATCAGCTGATTCAGAGGAACCATATTGTTTGATAGACTTTGCAGGCCTAAAACTGGTAGTCTGAGCAACTATTTAGAGGGCAACAATGTGCAATATAGTAACTATTGTAGATTTTCTACCATCTTATCACTGCTTTGATTCATTTTATTGTTCTGTTTTATTCCATTTAAAGTTAAATATAAAAAATAAAATAAAACATATACCACAAGAAAAAAGTCACTTCATACAATTTAACATCATATTTCATGCCATATTTTAGAACATACTTGTTTGCAAACCAAACTTAAAATTGTTTTGCCACTATGCAAATTTCCTGCTATTCTGATGTATTAAGCATGCAATTACAAATTAAATATATACCTTTTTTCTTTACTCTTTCTATCAGTAAAAATAAATGCATCAATTATAAATGATAAATACAGACTTTCTCTCCCCTTAAATACTCCACTACTTCTGACTTTTAGACTTTGGTTCATGATCTCTCCTTACTTTAATACCCTAGTATGTGAACCATTGAATATGCCCAAATTCTGTCTTTTCCACTTGTGAAGATTCAACTTAAATATAGAAATATGCCAAGCCACCACAATATATAACTGAGTCAGTACTTTCATATAAGGCTTTTCATAATGACATAGTCACTGTCAGCCGCATGTGGCTATTGAGTACTTATAGTATAGCTAATGACACTGAAAAAGTATATATAACTGAGTCAGTACTTTCATATAAGGCTTTTCATAATGACATAGTCACTGTCAGCCGCATGTGGCTATTGAGTACTTATAGTATAGCTAATGACACTGAAAAAGTAAATTTTTATTTTAATTTAATTTTAGTTCATTAAAATTTAAATAGTCATAGATGTTTAATGGTGTCTGTACTGGAAAATATAACTCTGAATTGTCAGTTCAATACAGTACATTAATATTGCTGAATGATTAATATATTTAGAATGTATTAAGACAGCATTCAACCAGTTGTTTTTCCTATGATTTACAGTTTCCTGGAGGAAATGATACGCATTTTGTAATATTTATGTACATCCTAATGCATCTAGTAAATTTTTTAGTGATTAGAAGTATACAAAACTAGACAACCATCTGATAACTTTGTTTTTTTTAAAGTGGTGTAAAAGCTTCTGCATAATTTAAGTTTTTCACTATAACGAAGGTAAGATCAATGTTACTAACAACTCATGTTCATCTTTGCAATTCACTGAAAAAAAAAAGATATTCAGAACCACCAAGTCAGGACTCCTAAAAATTTTAAAGGATACCTTAGAAAAAGACAATAAAGCCAACAATGCAAAATATCTAATGGAATAAATACACCAAGTAGGATGACCTGTTAAGCAGAGGAAGAAAAAAAGGAAACTATCAATAGGGAAATAATTCACTAACTAGAATAAGTGAATAGTCTTTAGTAATAATACTCAATATTAATAATTTCAACTCCCCAATCAGACACAGATTAGCAGATTAGACAGAATAACTAAATCCAACCATATGGTGTATACAAGAAATGTTAAATCCAAAAAGAAATTAATAGAGTAAAAATCATAAGATGGAAAACAATATTCTATACAATAAAATCTCAAAAGCCAGAAATAGCTATCCTATTTTAGATGAAGTGCATCTCAAGCCAAAACTGGTTAGAGGTAAAGAAGCTCGCTACATATTGATTAAGAGAAAAACTGAGCATGAGAATTTAACAATTATAAATATATGTGCACCAAGCACTGATGCACTCAACTTCATAAAAACTTTACTGGAATAAAAGAGAAACTCTTCTACAATTTCAGTGAGGGACCACAATACCCCATTGCTCATAGATAGATCAATGAGCAAAAAATCAAAGAAGATAGAATTGAATAAATGCACTTAATGGATTATCTACAGAGTATTCCACTCAATAACAACAGAACACATATTTTTCTCAGGGGCACATGGGACCTTTACCAAAATAGACCACATCACAACCCATAAAACATGCTTAAAATTAGTATAATCTTTTTGGTACAGTTTTCATAGCTTACATGTATATAAAAATCAATCCACTTCTTGATCCTCCAATTTATTACAGTACAGGTCTTCAAAATAGCTATTAATAATCTTCTGGATTTTTGGTGGTGTCTGTTTTGATTTTGTATTTTTTATTTCTAATGTCATCAATATAGTTTTTCTTTTTCTTTCCTTATATACGGAAGTGTAGCTAAGATTCTATGTGGATTTTTCTTTCAAATAACCAGCTGTTTGGTTCAGATTCTTTGTACTGATTTTGTTAGCCTTAATTTTATTAATTTATTATCTGATCTTCATAATTTCCTTTCTTGTGTTAGTTTTGAATTTGTATTGTTCCTGCTGTCAGAGGAACCCACGGTTACCTCCTGCCCTGTAGGACCTGATGCATTCAGCTCTCTGATACTTTTGAAGATCTGGTGCTACCTTGTCACTACCTCTGTCCCCTGCGGCCCGTCAGGGAAACTCAGGCCACTCCTGCCATCCTTCCTTAGGGTCACCAAAGTGTCCCTAAGACAGTGAGTCTGTGTTTGTCACTGTGAAGCGGGTATCTGCAGTAACAGAGCTCCTGGAAGACTGTTCTTGGGTAAAACCAAGAAGGGTGAAGGGAATACTCATCAGGGTTTGGAACTGAGTGCTAAGAGGGCAGAGAAAAACAGGAGAACAGCAAGGTTTGGATTAAAAGAATAGTGGCATGCGAAGGATTTCCATCTTTGTGACAGTAACTATCCTCACGATTAGTTTTTATTTGTTTTATAAAGCTGAAAAGGACAGGTTTTATATTTTGATGCATGTTTGTCAGTATGATTTCACATAGCTTCCTTTTTTTAGTTTGTTTTTTCTTCCAGAAAGGGTTTCAATAATGGCTGTGTGTAAACCACCAGCTCCTTTCCAGGAAAGGGAATGCAGAATCTCTAGGCGCTTTTCACTGACCGAATGTGAGACGCAGAGCTCACGAATGAGGAAGTGTGTGACACCAACCCGCCTGTGGCCGGCCTTATCTGAGAGGGGCAGGGCCCTCCCCAGCCTATGTT
The DNA here is from genome assembly GCA_004363535.1 of Dasyprocta punctata. NCBI lineage: Eukaryota > Metazoa > Chordata > Mammalia > Rodentia > Dasyproctidae > Dasyprocta > Dasyprocta punctata. The sequence continues at coordinate 13,228 of RJWM01027989.1, read as the reverse complement.
GGGGTTCAGTCCTGATTCTGGGGACTGGAGAGCAGCCACAGGAAGAGGAAAAAACCAGAGGGACCCAAGACCCAAAGAACGCGTGGCTTGTCCTTTGTTTTGTCTTTGAATAAATCCACTGCTGGTTGCAGAAGGAAAAACAGCACCGTTTTGGATTTCATTTTCTCTGGAGTAGGCATTTTCTTGCCCCAGTGCTGTCTCCTCCCGCAAATCACTAACCCATTTCCCGCCCTAGTCCCGGTACCCTCCAGGTCCCAGGGCCGCTCCCATCCCAGCCAAAGGCAGCAAGCGCACTGCTGCTGGCCACATCTGAGGGCGGAGATAGCGTCTGAGGCCCCCAGGCACTGTCCTCCAGCCGGGGGAGAGGGCAGAGAACATGCGCAGCCTTTTTCTAGATGGTTTTTCCCAGTTCTGGTGACTTTTTAAAAGAAGTACACACCTGAGTGTGATGGTGCAGCCACTCCGGGAGGCTGAGGCAGGAGGTTCACCATGAGTTTGAGGCCAGCCTGGGCTACGTAGCAAGACTGTCTTAAAAAATCATTAAATAATAAAAAATAAATAAAATCAGCACGGGGATGAAATTCCTTACTTTTCCTGTTTTCTGCTCTCGGAAATAGTGCAGTGTGAATAAACAGGTCTGCTCACAGTACGTGGCTGAGACCCTCAGGCACCTGCGGCCTCCCTGTCTACTCGGGAGAAAGCCGGACACAGACCCGTCCACTGCTCAGCCGGGGCCTAAGAAAAGACCTGCTGGATTGCTCGTCTCCAGTAATCAATGTTTTATTTAAAAATGAGGTCGTTTTTGAATTAAAAAAAATCAGTGTTTTGTTAATCAGAGCCTGAGGCAGAAAGATGGCAAGTCTGAGCCTGGCCTGGGCAACTTACTGCCTTGTGTGGACCCTGTGTCAAAATTTGAAAAACAAAAAACAAAAAAAAAGCCTGGAGAGTAGCTCGGGGCAAAGCCCTGCATTCAGTCTCCAGCACAGCGAAGCGGCCATTAATTAAACTCTGCCCCCTTCTCCTCTCCCCCACGCAGAGGCTGCACGGCCGCTCCAGCCAGGCTCAGCCCTGCCCGCGGCTCCTCCCGCACGCGGCCGCCTCTCAGCCGAGCGGCTCCCCCCCCCCCCCCCCCCCCCCCCCCCCCCCCCCCCCCCCCCCCCCCCCCCCCCCCCCCCCCCCCCCCCCCCCCCGCCAGCTCGCCCATCACGCGTTTCCGCACACCCAGTTCTTGTATCAGGCAGTTCGTGCTACAGAAGCAGATCTAACCCAAGATGGACAAATACTTAGCAGTGTACGAGGTGGGCTCGCAGTGGCCGCCAGAGTCGGGTGTGGGAGGTGCAGGGGTCCGCTGTGCCCTGGGGTCCGAACCCCCAGCGCTGCAGCGCCCTGCGTGACTCTGCCCCGGAGGCTGAAGGGTCTGTGTGGGGCTGGACGACCTGTGCGGGACGCCGGGAGACGACACCCAGTGAGGGCGAAGGCTGGGGCGCTTCTGAAGACGCCCAAGCGAGCGTCCCACGTTTCCGTTATCCGTCCTGGAGCCGGTCCTCCCCGGCCGGGGTCTCCCACACCCAGAAGTCAGGCCCACACCATCAGTTAACTACCACGCCCGGGTAAGAGGGAAAGACGTTTGCGCCTGGCCCTCGAGATTCAGAGAGTGCTCCCGTTGCTTTGGTCCTCCTTTCCCTAGTCAGTGACCCTTTCAGAGAAAATCTGTCCTGAGCATGAAATTGTTTTCATTCGACAGATCCATGGGTTTTGCTTTGGGTGCTGTTTCTAAGAACTTCGGCTAACGTAAGTTCACTAGAACTTTCTTTATCTTCTCTGTTAAATATTCCAGTGTTAGTTTTACAATTTACACCAGTGGCCCAGTTTGAGTACATTTTGATGTAAGGTAAAAATAAAGCAATAATTTGCTGTCTTTCCAGTATTTACTGGCTTCCGCATCAGGTTTTTAAAAAGCCACTTTTCCCCACCGAATTTAGCTGGCACCATAGCAGAAAATAAATTTACTACACTTTCGATTCCCATTTTATTAATCTAGTGTCATAAAATATTGCTTTGGTATTACTTTCTGAAAATTAAAAGTGAAAGTTTTTCTAGCTTGTTCTTATTTTTCAAATTGTTTTTATCTTTTGGATTATTTAAAGTCGCATAGTAATCTTAGCATAACCTGACAATTTCTGCTAAAATTCTACAGAAGCCATGCTAAGAAGTGCTTTAAAACACTAGGTTAATTCGAGGAGATTTAATATTTTAACAATATTTACTCTTCAAGTTCCTGAATGTGGATGCCCCTCCCCCGTCTGCCCCGCCCCCTCTCCTCCCCCTTCTCCTCCTCCCCCCCCCCCCCCCCCCCCCCCCCCCCCCCCCCCCCCCCCCCCCCCCCCCCCCCCCCCCCCCCCCCCCCCCCCCCCCCGCGCCCTGCCCGCTGGCAGCACCCCGAGCTCAGCGTCCTCGCCAGGTGGGCGGGAGCAGCCGGCCCAGGCCCCGCAGGAGGAGCAGGAGAGACCACTGCATTTTATAAAATACATCTGGGATGTGGGCGTGACGAAGGGCTGTAAAGGGCTTTCTCCTTCAGCGCCTGCTGGTGGCCTTGGCACTGCCAATACTCCTACTCCTCAAGGCAGCTTTCGGGGTCGATGGAGGCCTTACTGTGACAAAGGAAAAACAGAAATTCATATTAGGCTCCGTGGCGGCTGCCTGCTTTTAATCAGCTCTACAGGATTTATATGTTAAGCTTCAGAGCAAAACAAACATTGGAAAGCCAAAAGTCAACTTTTCTATTATACATAGGTTTTATTCTTAGAAAACTGCCCAAGGAGTCTAAATAAAAAGATAAATATTAAAACGTGTTTTTTAATTTAAGTATCAAGCAGACAAAATTTAAAACTATGAAATAACCATAAAAATACATTTATTGAATTTTGAACTCTTGTTTCTTAGAAAAAACAATGTAGGAAGAGTAAATGAAAGAGTAGTCATAAACTTTTGCCCATCAGTGTGGAGTTCAATTACCCTAATATGGAAAGACAATAGAATTAACATAGAAAATTTCATTTTATGGCTAATATTTGGGTTTGCAACATGCTAGTTTTAATGTTTTTTCATAATTTATTTTTAAGTGATTTTATACATTTTTAAGTTATAGTTTATATTCATATTGTGCAACCACCAGTCACCATGGTCCATTCCCTGAACTCTTTCCACTGTGTAACATGGAAATCGCATGCCCATTAAACATCAACTCCATGTTCCCTGTGGTCCACAGGCACAAGAAAAGGCCCTCACTATCACTAATTGCTGGGAAAATGAAAAATCAAAACCACAGAGAGGTGCTGTTTCATTCCCAATAGGATAGTTACTATTACACAAACAAACAAACAAAAACCAAACAAGCTGGGAAGGATGTTGGCACACTGGAACCGGGTGTGTTGTTAGTGGAGATGTAAAAGTGGTGCAGCTGGTGTGAACACTGTATGATGGGTTTTCAAAAAATTAGAAATAGAATTTTGCAAGGATAAGGATGATGACGATGATTGCACTGACACCCAGGGCCTTCACGCTGAGGTAAATTCCCAGCCCCTCAATGTGAGCCAGGGTATTGCTGAGTCACTAAATTGCCCAGGCTGTGCTCACACTTGCATTGTCCTGCCTCAGCCTCCCGGAGTGCTGAGATTACAAGCATTACGATGGACTGACTTTTCCTTCCTTCCTTCCTTCCTTCCTTCCTTCCTTCCTTCCTTCCTCCCTTCCTCCCTTCCTCCCTCCCTCTTCCTTATATACAGTATTTCTAAACAAAGCTGAAATACCAATCGTGTTTCTAAATTTGTAAAAAGGAACAAAAACTATATATGGGGGCGCCTGGGCAAACGCCGGGGGACAGCCTTAGGCAGAATTCTGAAGTCCATCGAGGGACTCCTGATTGCACCACTCATTGCATTGAGTTCTTAGGGCCACCTGTGGCCATCACAAAAATTGCAATTGGAAATTTTCTGTCTAAACTGAGGAACAAAAGACATATACATGGTGGTTAAAATAAGAGGGCAGCTAGTGTACTCCATCCAGCCCTTCTAGAGGTATCGCAAGGTGTTACGCAGCTTCACAGGAGTCTCCAATAAACACACCCCATGCCCGGGCCCAGGGCCCAGTCTTAGCCGGCCCGTGGGGGTCCTCGCTGGTCACCTGGCGCCTCGGGCGTCCTCCCGCGGGAGGGGGCCAGGGCCTCCCCCATCCGTGGAAGACCGTCTGCCGCCCAGCCTGAAAGGGGCCCTCGAAGGTACCACAATCTGTGACCCAAAACTCATTTCTTGTAACGTTAGCTAATGAAAACAGCTTTTCTAAATTCATAATAAGCATCTGTATTCCAAAAAATAAGTGATGGGCTCCCACCCTTTGGACACCCTGCTCCTTACGTGTCAGATGGCTCGAATACCCAGGCTGACCCGACTTTGTGAGATTAGCAAGCAGACGACCCCCGGTTGGCCAACACACTCTCCTGACTGTGCCCTCCAGAAGCGGGTTCTTCCCCACCAGTAAAAGGTCTGGCAAATTGTTTAGTGGTCCAGGAAATCGGTATCTGATCGCCTTCCTCTGCACAGAGATCCCCGAGGTCGTGCTGAAAACCCAGCTTCCAATGTCCGCGAATTGATCAGCGGACCTTGCGGCTGCTGCCCACCCCTGGGCCCCGGGCACGAGGACAGCAGACGCCCCCATCTTCACACAGCCCCGGACTGTGGCGCTCACCCGTCACTCTGGAGACCGCGACAGGGACGCAAAAGGGCACCCGCGCTCTCAGCGAGGTGCACGCTCGGTCACGGGGGAGGCGGATGTGAGCACGGTGTGTGCAAATCTACAGCAAGCCATGGACTCTCAGGGGGACTCTGAAGTGAGTTTGCAGGATTTGAGAAAAATAGGAAATTAAAAAGAAAAGAATATGAAGCAAAAATAATTAATAAAAGCTTTAATACAACTCTTAGGTTGGAAAAACGTTTTCCTTGAAGAAAACCAACCCTGACACTTCCTTCAATCCAGCTGGAAGCAAACTTAGACATCGGATCTACTCCTCCGGGACCTTCAAGTCCCCAGTGCGGTGGGGCGCACTCAGAAGGGAAGACTCGGGGGCAGTGAGACTTTTCCCTCACCCCAAAAACTGACAACGAACTACTGGAAAGCAAAGTGCAAGAACTCCAGTTATGTTAGGTTAAACGTAGCACCTATTTCGGAGTTAAAACTAACATGATACACAAGGTGGCCCAGATCGCCTAAGAAAGTAACTGTATAAGCCGTATTTACCCCTTACGGTTTGTGTTCTCCGCGTTGCATCGCTTTCTCATTTTTTTTACCACAGTAATGATGAACTGTATGATAAATGGCAGGACAAGCCAGAAGCACAACATAAACCACTTGAGTAGCTGCATGAGATATCCTTCTTTAATAATTATATCTAAAAATGAAAGATAAAAAACAGAAGTTTAAATCAATGTGTCTTTGTTTAAATATTATGGTGTTGTGTATGTTTGGTGTTCTGTTTTCTTATTTCATTTGTAACACCAATAATGCGAAAGGTTCCATTGCCCAAGCTCTTCCTGCCCCAGGCTGCTGTCTTATCGTTATTCGGGAGTAAGAAATTCCAGGGTGAGACTGCACGTTAGGGGGATGACAGTTGGCAATAATGTACTATGCATTTCAAAAGCTAAAAGAATGGATTTTGAATGTTTTCCTCACAAGGAAATGATAAATGTTTTAAATATTTTAAATATATGCATTATTGAAGCATTACATGGTACCTCATTAATGTTTATCATTTTTGTATTGTGTAGCACTTAAAATTTTTAATTTAAATACAAATAATTTGATAGCATTAATATATTAATAGATCTTCAGGTAAATTTTTAAGAAAAAGACAAAAAGACATTGCAAATCCTTTCATTGTAAAGGATTTCTTTACTGAATGCTTGCAGAAAATACTTCTTACGTGACTCATGTCTCTCCATCTAGTATTACTATTGCACCTCATATAAAGAATATCCATAGCTATTCCACTGGTATCTGTGTTTATATCTGTTGGTATCCATATCTATGATGTGTGTGTGTTCCTGTGTGCCTGTTTCCCCTTTCTCTGACATTCTACAAGTTAGGAAAATGTGGTATTTTTATATAAAATTTTAGGTGTTACACGATTTAGAAAAGTACATAGAAAATGGCAGAGTGGTAAGCAAATTCAATTCAGCCTCACCAAAATTTAGAATCCAGACACTGGAAAATGACAACTTGGGGAAGAAGGTGGGGGGAGTGGATTCCTGGAAACCAGAAAGGATCTGGCAATGCATGTAAGTCAAAAAGGATGAACAGATCGGCAGGAATGAACAGCCAAGCAAAAGGGAAAAAATGAAGAAATCAGCAACAGGAAAACCATACAAGGAATACGTCAGTATGTCTCAGTAATAACTCTCAATGTCAATGGTCTCATTTCCCCCATCGAAAGAGACAGTATGGTAAAATGGATCAAGAGACAGCGCTCAACAATATGTGGTATACAAGAAGCAAATGTAATTCAAAAAGAAATCCATAGATTAAAAATCAAAGGATGAAGAACAGTATTCCACCCAAATAGAACCCAGAACAAAGTTGAAGTAGATACCATAATTTCGGACAAAGTACATTTCAAGCCAAGACTGATACAGCAGAGACAAAGAACGTCAATATATGTTGGTCAAGGAAGCAACAGGAAGAAATAGTGATTATAAACATAAATTTACCAAATACCCACACAAACAACTTGATAGAGCAAATGCTAATAGACCTGAAAAATCATATAAACACCAATATAATTGTCCTGGGGGACCTTGATACACCACTGTTACAAATGGACAGATCAGCTAGCCAAAAAATCAACAAAAAAATTAAGAGTTGAACTAAACCTTCAAGCAAATGGAATTAATAGATATCTACAGAGTGTTGCACCCCAAAACAACAGAATACACATTCTTCACAGCAGCACATGGAATTTTATCCAAAATAGACCACATATTGGACCATAAAGTGTGCCTAAGTAAATGCAAAATGAGTGAAATTATCCCATGCATATGTCAGACAATAGTGAAATCAACCTAGAAGTCAATGGAAAAAGGTTCTATAGAAACTATGCCAATGCACTGAAATTAAACAATGTCCTCTTGAATGATCAATAGGTCACAGATTAAATTAAAGAAGAAATTAGACAGTTCCTGATACAGTTAATACATTGTGTCAATTTGAGAAGTTTAGAAGGTTAACCAAGAGACTCAGCAGGGAGCCAGGATCCTTACTTTGTAAATATCCTCAGCCTGTGCAAGAGGAGAGCACAGAGATTTTGTGAGTGCTGCACCTGCCCTGGGGGGAGGGGGGTGGCCTGCATATGATATAAGGAAGGAGAAGAGGCTTGCTTTTCCCCTCCTTTAGCTCTGACTGCTATTGCTGGCTGTTGCCTTGAAGTGCTGCCCTGGTGCCATGCCATCCTGTCTTGGAGCCCGCTGATTATGGACTGAGACCTCCACAAACAGTGAGCTAAATAAACTTTTTCTTCCTTTGTTTTGAATGTCGGATATTTTGTCCCAGCAACAAGAGAAAAGTAACCAAGACAACAATCAAAAGATAACGCCAGTACAACATACCAGAACCTACGAGACACAATGAATATGGTTTAAAGAGTGAAGTTTATAGACACAAATTCCCACAAGGGAAAAGGGAGTGAACTCAAATAGAAACCCTAAAATAGACCTCAATGTCCTGGAAAAGCAATAATGATCTAACCTCAAAGCTATTATGACAAAGAAAATTATGATCACAGCAAAAATTAATAAAACAGAAATTTTTAAAAATGAATCAAAGAATTGGTTATTTGAAAGATTACACAAAACAAACTCTTAGCCAATCTTACTAAAATAAAGAAAGAAAACATCCAAATCCATGCAATTAGAAATGAAACAGGTGAAACCACAACAGATACTACTTAAATCCAGAAGATCATTGGTAAATAGATTAAGAAACCGTACTGTAATAAAATGGAAAATTCAGAGGAAACGGAAGTATTCTGAGATGCAGATGAACACAGCTGAATCAAGAAGATATCAAAATCCTGAATAATCCAGTATCAGTCAGTGAAATAGAAGAAGTAATACACTACCAACTAAGAAAGCCCAGGCCCCAACAGAATCAGTGCTGAGTTCCGTAAGAACTTTAAAGAAGATCTAATGCCAATACTTCTCGAACTCTTTAATGAAGTTGAAAGGGAAGTAGGACTCCCACAGTCATTCCTGGAAACAAGCATTACCCTGATTCCAAAACTAGAAAAGGACCCAAACAAAAGAGAGAACGCAAGCTAATGTCCTCAGTGAACACAGATGAAAACTCCTCAGTAAGACACTGGCAAACAGAATGCAGCAAATCATCAAAAAGATTATGTAAAGTGACCAAGTAGAATTCATTCCAGTGATGCAGGGATGGTTCAACATGTGCAAACCAATAAATGTTATATACCACATTAACAGAAGCAAGGACAAAAACCATATGCTCATCTCTATAAATGCAGAAGCATTTGACAAAATCCAACATATGCTCATGATAAAAACGCTAGGTATATATAGAAGGTCTGTATCTCAATCTGATAAAAAGTCATCTATGACAAGCCAATGACTAACATTGTAATAAACGGAGAGATTTTTCTCTCTAAAATCAGGAACAATACAAAGATATTCATCATCACCACTCCTGTTCAATATAGTTCTTACAACATGATCCTGAGACATTAGAAAAGAAAAAGAAAAAAGTTGCATGAATAGGAAAGGAAGAATTTAATGTATCATTATTTGCAGATGGGAAGATCCTCTACATAGGAAACCCTAAAAACTCCCCTAAAAGACTCTTAGAATTAATAACCAAATCCAGTAGTTCAGCAGGATACAAAGTCAACATTCAAAACTCAATAGTGTTCGTGTACACCAATAACAAATTCACTGAGAGAGAAATTAGTGAAACAAAACCTTTCCCAAAAGCATGAAGAAAAATTAAATACCTAAAAATTAACCTAACCAAGGAAGCAAAAAACATCTACACTGAAAACTATAGGACTATGAAAACAGAGATCCAATAATATAACAGAGAATGGAAATCTATCCCCTGTTGAGGGGGAGACAAAACCAATACAGTCAAATGGCTGTACTTCCAAAACTGTTACACGGTTTTAACAGAATCCCAATCAAAATACCAGTAGTGATCCTCACAGAGCTAGATAAACCAATTATAGAATTCTTATGGAACCAGAAGAGAACTAGAAAACAGCAAAAGCAATTCCGGACAGCAAGGACAAGGCAGGGGGACCATGCCACACTTCAAGTTATACCACAAAGATACAGTGATTCTATATTGATCAAAAAAAAAAAAAAAAAAAAAAAAGCAATGGAAAAAAAGACTTGCTGCTTTATCTTTGACAAAGGGGCCAAACCATTTCTCTGGTGAATATAACCTCTTTCATAAATGGTGCTGGGAAAACTGGCTATCCACATGCCAAAGATTGATCTAGATCCACATCTCTTACTATGTACTAAACTAAAATCAAAATGGATCTCATAAGTAAATATTAAAACAGAAACAATCTTCTGGAAGACAAAATAGGTATCCATCTTGAAGACATTAGTATAGGAAAATACATTGTAGACACTACCCGGTTGCAAAAGAACACCCAGAAATAATATCAACAACTGAGATCACATCAAATTAAAAGGCTTCTGCACAGCAAAAGATACCACCAAAAGAGTGAAGGTACAGTCTGAAACATGGGAGAAAATTTTGCCAGCTACTCCTCAAAAGACTAATACCTAGAATATATAAATAAGTCAAAAATAGATTTTCCCAGAGTTAAAGACACAATCAAAAATGGGCATCTGAAAGAAGACACTTCTCAGATGAACAAATACAAACATCTGATAAATAAGTGAAAAAACGTTTGACAACACTGACCGTTTGAAGAATGTAAATTAAAACAACACAGAAATTCCATGTCACTCCAGAAGAATGGTTATCATCAAGAAATAAACCAATAACTAAGGCTGTAGAGGCCGCAGGGAAAAATGAACCCTTCTTCATTTTTGCTGGGATTGTAACTGGTACTACCACAATGAAGACCGTAGGGACATTCCTTAAAAAAACAAGACTAGAAATTCCATTTGACTCAGCTGTTCTCTATTTATCTTCACAAAAAGTCAAAGGCATCACACTGGCAGTGTTGTGTGCACACCCAAAGTTTATAGCAGCACAATTCATAACAGCAAACTCTTGGAAGCTGCCTATATGTTCATCAATAGATGAACAGAAAAACAAAACGTATTTATACACAGTAGAGTACTATGTCATAAAGAAGGACTAACTTAAGTAATTTATGAAAACGGATGCACCTTGAGACCATAATGTTAAGTGAAGTAAAGCAGACACATAAGCTTGAGTATCTCATGGGCTCTCACACATTAGATACTCAAATGTATAAATAAAATGCAAAATAAAAGATAGAAAATAGGAAAAATGAGAGAAAAATGTTATTGTAATGCAACACAGACAATATAGCTAAAAGTGTACCTTGACTTAGTATAATTATCTTGCATATTTTAAATGTTTTTTGTTCTGTTAGTCTGCCTGTTAATCTGTATGTATGCTAATTAGCTTTATAAGAATTTATAAGTTAAATAAACGAATCTGATGCTAGCAAAAAAGTGAGGGAACGGAGGGGAAGTGGGAAGAAAATGGGAATTCAGATGTGTTATGTACACATATCAATCCCTCACAATAAGTGGGATCATTATGCTCTGTAAATATTTACTAATGAAAAAAGAAAGTGGCAAAAGCTCTACGATGAATGTGCTCAATGTGAGGGGGAGTCAAGCGATGAGTCTTTTACTCTAATAAAATCTTTAAACTGAAATATTCAAAAAAATTTAAAAAATAAGGCAGAAGACTTTAGATTGAAAAGTACAAAATTTTAAAATATATTATCAAAACTAACAATAATTAACCAAATGAGTACATATATGCCCTCCTCTCAAAACAAATCCTGGTTATAATCTCCAAAACACTTCAGAAAATTTTTTGATCATTAAGAAAATGTGATTTTCATTGTATACTTCAAAGGATTTTCTAAATGAAAAAAGTGATCAGGCAATCTATACCAAGTCCAGGAAGCATAAAATTTACTTTTTAGGCTATTTTTTTCTGTCACTATTCTTGTCAAGAAAATTTACTACTTTGACCTCTAAGAGTATGAGTTATTTTTTAATAATTTGGAAACCCATCTTAAAATCCAGATTTTTTATTTTAAAGAGAATTTAAAAAATAAAAATAATACCAATTTCAATACAAGATGATGGGAAATTAACAGTGGTTATTATATTGCATACTGTTGTCCTCAAAATAGTCACTGAGATTATCAGATATAGGCATGTAAAACTGATCAAACAATATGAGCACTAATGCTCCTCTCAGTGAACCAACACGTTACTAGTGGGGTTATATGTTATGCTCAATCTATCTGATATTAATTTTCAACACTGTTGATTTTGTGATTCCCAATATCATTGCTTATCACTGTGAAATGTACATTCCAGTTGAGGCATACTGTATGCTTGTGCAGAAATAACACTTATGAACACTTTCCATTCGAAAGGACAGGTGGGTAGTGTGCAATTAGGAGTGTGACAAATAGTGCTACTGGGAATATCTTACTACTTACCTTTTGTTCCACACCTCTGGGTGTTTCCCAGATGCTGGCGTCCCTGGGGAGCGGCAAAGCGCATTCGTAGCACGTGCCACATGTCAACTTTAGTAAATATTCCAATGATTGTCTTAAGTGGTGGTAACAATTACATTCCCTTACTTGCAGATGAGAATCTTGATTATCGGCAATACTTCAAAGCCGTGAAAGAACTTCAGTGCTGCCTTCCGGGTGCTGTTTATACACTCCTGCGTGACAGCACTGGAGCACCAGCAGAGCTCTTGATTTGCCCCGAGTGTCCTAACATGCCCAGAGCTGGACTCCTCAACAGACCGGCTCCAGGCTCTTACTGAGCAGGTGTCACTTCAGTCAGAAACATGAGCAGAGTGATTTGTTATTTTTGTTTCTTCTTTTCCAACATAGATGTCTTTGTAGGCAAATAACACACCACAGACGCCAGGAACTGCTCAGCCTCTTCCTGAGCCATAGCAGATACTGCACCGTTGACCCGGGTGCCCTCTCAGTGTCTGCCTCAGTTACTCGAATAGCCTGACAAAGGTCATCCCCAGGTCCTAGGTCTTAAGGGGTGCTGTAATTCCTTCATCAGTTGGTTGGATCAAAGAGGTGGGGATCGGAGGAAGAAACACCACTTTGACACAGGGATGAAGATCAACAATAAAAGAAGGATTTGCTGGAGGATAATTAACAAAAAGCAAAAGTTTGAAAGGTATATCATTCTCCCAAGAGAACTTTTCCATTCTTTCAGCATAGCCATTCAGGAAGAGAAACCGAGTCATCCGCGACTTCTGGTGCTCCTGAAGCACATGGTATGTGCTTTACACCTGACCCTGGCTGGCCCGCTTGTGTATGGAAATACTTTCAGGCTTCCATTTCCAGGATCCATCCTGAAGACTGACTCTGGCCAGCGATGGTCCTCCGCAGCCAGCGCTGCAGTGTGCAAAGTCCTTCAGCTGCCTTCACATCAGTCCTGCCAGACTCCCCTCTCACTTCCGTATTACATGATGGATGACGATTCCTGAACGGCGTAAGCCACACACAGCTGGCAGTAAATTCCCTCGTTCTTCCTTTGTCTGCTCAAATCTGCTTCTGAACCTCCGTGGGGAGGTTTTCATTTTAGTCAGCGCACTGCTGAGCTTTAGCATTTGTTTGGCTCTATTTTAAAATTTCTGTCTTTATTGATACTATCATTTTGTTCATATATTTTCCCTTTATTAACCTTAGTCCTTTATCCATGTTTTCCCTTTAGGTATTTGAATACATCAAGATAGTGGTTTATGATTGTGATCTCTTCCTCTTGAAGTTTTCCCCTAACAAGTATGTAGTGACCTTCTTTATCTCTTTTGATCATTCTCGGTTTGAAGTTTGCATTGTCTGCACACAAAATAGCTACCCCTGCTTTTTTCTGGGTTCCTGTTGCATGGAGTATTGTTTTCCAGCCTTTGATTTTTAGTCTGTGAATTTCCTTTTGAG
>RJWM01027988.1:0-26380 GCA_004363535.1 Dasyprocta punctata | reverse complement strand
TTTCCCAAAGTCAAAATGAGCATGACAGGTAAACATTTTGAACCAACTCAGGACAATGACACAGCCACGACAGAGCAACCAATAACACTCATGAAAGAAGATTCCCAGAACTGTTTCAGAAAATGACAAGAAGTTTAGGACAAGTATGTTCAAAGCAAGAGTGAATATTTTGAGAGGGATTAACAGCAACGTGCCTTTTGCCGCAATAAAAATTTTTAATTTAAATATTCATCATTTTTCAGTCAGACCTCATGTGTCAAAACTTGTAAAATTGTATATAAACAATTTTTTAAATAAGTTAAAAGAACACTAACCAGAACGCTAACCACAAAGAGATAAAAATGAACTAGATTAAAATTCAACACAAGATCCATTAAAAGAGGTTTTTTGGGGGTTTTGGTTTTTCATAATACAGGAGATAAAACCCAAAGCTTCATGTATGGTAAGAACTGTACCACTGAGCCCTACAAGAAATAACTTGTAGAATGGAAGACAATATTTGTAGTGTACATACTGATAAACTGCTCATTTAAAAATACGTATTTTTAAAAACAGATATGTACAACTGAAAAATGCATTTTTCAATTGGATATAAAATTGAGGTGTGTACCAATTAATACTTTTATAAACAGAAAACTATACAATCATGATTTTGTAGGACATTTCATTGCGTATTTCCTATAATATTTATCCAATTTTATATTTTAAATATTTGTAGCTATTTTATTTTCCAGTATATACCAATAAAGTTATTTACTTTAAAACATCAATAAAAATATATAAATGTCTCCCATAAAATAAGAAAAACACAAGCAAAGCAATAAAAAGTAAGCAAATAATGCAAACTATTTCACAAAATATTCAGTAGCCCACAAACACATGAAAAGATGCTCATTATCATCAAGAATTACAAAAATGGAAAAGGAAACCAGGATCCCATAAACACCTACCATAATAGCTACTAAAAAAGACTGCAAATAGCAGGTGTTGAGAAGGATGAAGAGTAACACAAATTCTTACACACTGTTAGTAAGAGTATAACTGTCTTACGTTACTTTTTACTCGTTGCCAAGACAAAATACCTGACGCCCAAAATTAGGGAAGGAAAGGTTTATTTCTTACAGTTTCTCAGGAGTTTCAGTCTGTGCTTAGTTGGTTCCAAGGCAGCGTGGTGTGACAGGGCAGCCATTCATGGCATCCGCAACCAGCAAGGCGCGCTGGCGAGAGAGCAAGAGCGTGTGTGCGCGAGAGGGAGGGCAGAAGCAAGCAAGAGGAAGACCCACCTCCCTTACACTGTATCTCAGCTCTACCCCTGGGCGGGTGTAGCACTCACATCATCAATCCTGGCACTAGACAACAAACTGATCACAAGCATCAGACTCAGCCCCATCAAAAGTACATGAGGACTTGGGGGTACATAGCATACCCAATACATTCCACCCCTGGACTCCCAAGGACTCGTGTACATTTTTAATACAAAAGATATTTAGCCCATCTCCAAGAGTTGCCAAAATCCTAACAGTTTCAGCATTGCTGAAAAGTCCAAGTCCCAAATCTCCTCCAAGATCTATGGCAAACTCTTAACTGTAACCCACTGTACAAATGAAAATGAGATTAAGCACTTCCAACATATAAAGACACAAGATAAACATTACCACTCCAAAAGTTACAAACAGAGGGATACAAAGCATTGGAACCAAAGCAAGTCCAAAATCCAGCAGGGCAAACATTAAGTCCTGGAGTTCTCTGCTCAGCATCTGAAGCAACCTGGTTACAAGCTCCAACAGGCCTGAGTGACTCCACCCCTGAGGCACCTTCAGGGGTCTTAACTTCTATAGCTTTCCTTGGACAATCCATGTTCCTTGGCTTCACCCTATCTTTATACATTGCTCTCTGCAAGTGAGGCATAAGTTGCCTTAGCCTTTTCTTGTACTTAAAACCAGCGCCACATGGATGCCGCCAAGGTCCACTGCAGGCTGGAGCAGTAGCCAGGTTTTCCTCTCTCTTGGCTGTAGGGGTCGACCGCTTGGATCACTGAGCTCTCTGAACCTGATTGTGAGGAATAGTTTCTCTATACTGCCACCATTCTAGAATCTGGTGTGGCTGCCTCCAATTTGGGACATGGTGTGGCCTCTGTTGCCACTCTGGGACAAGGCACTGTGCAGCTTTTTGTCGCCACTCCGGGACAGGGCACTCTGCGGCTTTTTCCTCCGAATAAACTCTTTTACTTTTGAAGGCCTGAGGCTGCAAAGGGCAGAGGCCCGCTGCTTCCTGGGATGCCCCCAGGACATGTTTTTTATTCTTTTGTTCCTTCTCAGTAATCAAGGTCTCAGCTCCATCTTTAAAGTCCACAGCTTCCTGGCCAAACTCACGTTTTAAATCTCCATGCTGGGGTCCTTGCTCTTTATTCACAACATAAATCTGACTAAACGCCCCCAACAAAATCCAGGCCACCATTTCAACACTAGATTGCCTGGAGATTTTCTCTGCCAGATTAATCAGTTCATCGGCCTTAATCTCAGTCTCAGGCAAAGTCTCTGGGCACGGGCAGAACGCAGACAAACTTTCTGCCAAGCTGTAACACACATCGTGTGGAGTCCAACACCCAATGCAGTCCTTCTTCCCAGCAGAAACCTCCTGAGCCTGGTCTTTACCAGCAGGCTTTCTATCAGCCTTCTGGTCTCCTGGGCTCTGACCAGAATCTTCCATACAGAACAGCCTAAGCTGTTCCAGCTCTATGCATTTAGGTGACATCGCTGAACCTTTCCAAACTCTTCCCACAAGCCATTTCCAAAGACTCTTGAACGACATGGTCAGGTTTACTCACAGCAACAACTCCTCTCCTCTGGTACCAAATTCTGTCTTAGTTACTTTTTACTCGTTGCCAAGACAAAATACCTGATGCCCAAAATTAGGGAAGGAAAGGTTTATTTCTTACAGTTTCTCGGGAGTTTCAGTCTGTGCTTAATTGGTTCCAAGGCAGCGTGGCGTGGCGGGGCAGTCATTCATGGTGTCCACAATCAGCAAGGCACACTGGCAAGAGAGTGAGAGCAAGCATGCGCGAGAGAGAGGGCGGAAGCGAGCAAGAGGAAGACCCACCTCCCTTACACTGTATCTCAGCTCCACCCCTGGGCGGGTGTAGTACTCACATCATCAATCCCGGCGCTAGACAACAAACTGATCACAAGCATCAGACTCAGCCCCACCAAAAGTACATGAGGACTTGGGGGTACATAGCATACCCAATACAATAACTTAGTGCAATTACATTGGAAATACATTTATTTGTATCTGCTAAATTTGAAGGCACCTAGTAGTGCACCTCATCTTATGTACTGTCAGAAATGTATGCACACATGCACTATGATACTTAATAAGACTGCTCATAGCAGTATTCTTCATAGTAGCACAAAACTTGAAAAAAATCAAATATTTTATAATGTTAAAATATATTGCAGCTGGGCCGGGAGCTTGGCTCAGTGCCTTAAGCGCCTGCCCTGGCAGGCGCGAGGTTGTGAGTTCAATCCCCGGTGCCGCAAAAAAAAAAAAAAAAATATATTGCAGCATATCCATTAATGGAATACTAAAGAACAATAAAAAGGAACAAACTAAAGAACATAAAACAATATCCATAAAGAGCACAAATACTTAGCAAAAAATCCAGACATACACACAGACATACAAGAAGTTCTGTTAGATTCCATTTATATAAAAAGTTCAAAGTAGGAAAGTTAAAATAGCAGTTACCTATAGAAAGGCATGATCAGTGATTGATAGGGGCAGTAAGGAGGCTTCTTGAGTGCTGGCAATCTACTACAATATTTCTAGATATGGCGGATTAGTTACATGGGCACATTCACCTCGTGAAACACTGAACTATGCACTGATACACATACTCTTGTGTTTACATTACACCTCCAACTTTTAAAAATTAAACAAGTAACAGCATAGCTTCAGCAGCTTCTGCTGTCAAGTGACAGGTTCCACTGTAGAATTTATGAGAAGAGTCAGTGTCAGTTAGTGAGCAAAACGGGCCTCAGAGTTGAATATGACAACTATGTAAATCAGATAAGGGCAGACTTATTACCGTGTAAACATCAGTATGTTTTCAGAAAAGACCTTTTATCAATGTATGTGATGTTTTACGTATTTTTAGTATAATTTAAATTGAAGTACTCTTGTTATACCTGAAAAAATTTTAAAACAGTACATATATATATATATACATATATATATATGTATATATATATATCTCCTCTATCCTGATCATATCTTATGTGACACTCTGCAAAAGATTTTGTCTGCTTCAATGGAAATTCGCATTTTATCTTCACTTATATCTTCACCTTCCTACAACTCTAAGAAATCAGAACCAACAACACACAAAAGATGTTTTTATACACAGCTAGATGTTTACATGTTTTTGAAATTGGCACGTTTCACTGAAATACTTGTAACCAAGTTGATCTCTTTGGATACAGAGCCTATCTATGCAAGGCATTATGAACGTAAGTAAAAAGTAGAGCAAAAATTATCTGCTTATACTAGGAAACTTACAATTTGAGAAAGAAAATGTTAAAATGTTTTACTAACTTTCCTTATCTGGAAAAAAATAAAAGGTATTTTGGCAATTTAATAAATACATATTGCTCCTAGAATTGACAAGTCTGTTAACAGTTTAGTGTCAATATCTATTAATATTTCTCTCGAAAAAATTTGATGCAAAAAGGACACTATATGCATTTTATGTTTTAATTTCATCAAGGGTAGTGATTCAATAAAAATAAGTAAATAATGAGTACTGACAATTTGGGTTCAAGATACTAAAACTTGGGAATTAGGGAATTATCAACTAGCACCATATCAAACAAAAACAGCAAGAAGGTCTCTCTGGCAATTGTTCTTACATACTAAAGTAAGAGAACCTGAAAATACCTAGTGGGGAATGTTACAGAGTCACTATGAAAAGCATACCATATTTCTTAAACATCATTTAATAAAAGCTGCAGAAGAATCACTGAGCCAGTAACATTTACAGTATCGTTTAAAAATGTCTATAAAACTCTAAGTTAAAAAGTTTCATTATATCTATAATATAGTACTATATACTTCTACTACTATATTTCAAAAAAATGTCTAAAATTTATGAGCATTTGAAGAGAGTACAAGAACATTTTTTTATATACAATGGCATTAACCCTTATATCCTGCCAAATTTCATTAGGATTCAGACAAGCGCAGGGACCTTCCTCCCATTTGCAAGTGAAATAAGGCTTTTTATAAATAAAAGTTAACATCACTGGTCACCTGAGAGATGCAAGTTAAAACAACACTGAGATTCTGTCTCACTTCAGAGAGAACAGCTATCATCAAGAAATCAACTGATGATAAATGCTGTGGGGACAGAGGAACATTTCTCCACTGTTGGTGGGAGTATAGACTGGTACAACCACTGTGGAAATCAGTGTGCAGATTCCTCAAGAAACTAAAACTAGAGGTTTCATTCGACCCAGCTATTTCTCTTCTTGGTATCTTCCCAAAGAATTAAAAACATCATACCACAGCAACATATGCACACCCATGTTTACAGTGGCACAGTTTGTAACAGCTAAATTTTGGAAACAGCCCAAGTGCCCATCAATCCATGAATAGATAAAAAAGATGTGGGTTTTTTTTATATAATAGAGTACTACTCACTCATAAAGAAGGATAAACTTGAGACATTTATAGGTAAATGGATGCACCTTGAGACCACATTCTTAAGTGAAATAAATCAAACAGGTGTAAATACTTTGTTAACCTCAACCTTTCTTTGTTTTTAATTTTATTTTAAAGAGAATAAAACCAAACAAAACAGAATAAAGCCAATCAAAACAGAACAGTGAAAGTGATACAGCACTTCAAAACAGGATAATAGGAAATCAACAATGGTTACCATAATGCCTCTGTTACCTTCAAAATTGCTGCCCACACCATCGGACATAATAAAATCAAACAAAACAGAACATAATAAAGCCAATCAACAGAACATTAAAGAAAACAAAACAATAAAACAGAACAAAACAAAACAATGAGAACAATATTGGATTTTAAAAACAAGATAGAAGGAAATCCCCCATAGTTGCTATATCGCATATTGTTATCCTCTAAATAGATGCTCAGATTACCAGCTTTAGGCCTACAAAGTCAATCAAACAATACAAACATTAAGTTGTTTTTGTACTTCCATTGCTATCAACTCAGCCTGGGTTCCTCTGAATCAGCTGGTTGCTTAGGAAGAGGGACACAGGTGTAAATATTTCTTTGTTTCTCTGGTGTGAGAAACCAAAAGTGTAAATAAGGACAGAACATACACTAGCTATTATAAAATAGGAAGAAAAAGTTCAATTAGGAAAAGAAACAAGGAGGAAGAGGAAAATGAAGGGAGGAAAAGTGAGAAAAGAAGGAAAAAAACAGAAACAAAGCTTTTGTAAGTAAGGAGGGGAAGAGGGATTGAAGGGAGGATAAGAGGATGGGAAAAAAGGAATAGAGATAAGTCATGTACAGGTAACAAAGTCCCTATGATGAAAGTGATCATTATGTATATCTGAAATTTACCAATAAACTTAATTAATTAACACTTTAAAAAGAAAACATAAACAAAAGGTCCTCACCACTTCTTGTTTCTGGGCTTCATTAAGTTTTTCAGTCAATTCTTCCAGAGCTCTTTTTGTTTCAGCATCTGACCTAGGGGAAAGAAAAAAAAAAAAAAAAAAAAAAAGAAAAAAAAAAAAAAAAAAAAAAGACATTTTAGGTTGGATACTAGAGAAAATATGCAGAACTAGCCAAACTAAAAATATAATAATTGAAAGGTATTACATGGTATTGGGCTACAGTAGTCCTCAAATAGCAAACACACTAAACACCTAAAGGGCTGGCCAAAACAGGTTTGGACCCCAAAACCCAAATTTCTGAACCAGTAAACCTGGAACAGGGCCCAAGAAAGTGCAATTCTACAAATGCACCTGATACTATGGACATGAAGGCCCAACTCTGAGAACCACTGCCACAGTAAGAGGGTCCTGATCTCATAACCTGTGTCTAGCTCTATGCTCATGTGCCCATCAAATTAATAATATAAATGATAAACAATTAAATAGTAGAGGAAAACTTACAAACAACAGAAAAAATCTTTTTCTGATATATTTCCTTACCTCTAGACCCACATCCTACTGGTAACTATGTACTGGACAACCTTTTCTATTCTTAATTATTTTGTTATCACTATCAATTTCAATTCTAAACATTCCAACTGACACCTTGTTTTGAAGTGCTTAGCTCACACTACTGTCCAAAACTGGATAAATTTACAGCTGTCTTTAGGAATACGGGTAACTTGTATACTCTTACATAATGTTTATATTCCTTATGAACTATTCAATAATTGTCAAAGTGATGTCTTTTTGCTCATTCTATATACTCACATTTTAGCTTCATGCTTATATCATAACTTTCTTGTATCTTTGTTCTTTCTAGTTTCTTATTATATTTTGACTTTATTTATCGTGTCCACTGATGTTTTCCCACACTTACTGAATCATCCTTCTATGACTCATCCACACCAATCTCCTTGACTACATTCTTGTCAAAGAACTCTTACTTTCCCCTCTAGTTCGGAGTGAATACTCTGAAGGCCAGCTATCTGGTTATCATGCTGGGGTTGTTTCTGCGAATTTCCTAGGATACTTTTACCATTTCATAAACACGTATCTTCCTCTTTCTTGGTTACAATCTTATTTTATTTGTATGTCCTTAGGCAATTTCCTCAGAAAGAAGTTACTTTAACAGGTAAATTTTCAAAATTATAAATGTTTGCAAACACGCTTATTTTTATCTCTCTTGACTTTTATAGTCCATGCCCTCCTGGTTTTCCCACACCTCACTAGCTGCCCTTTCTCAAGTCAGATTCTCCTCATACATAAAACTGCTGAATATTAGAACTCCCTAGCATTCAGCCTTGTCCTTGCTACTTTCTCTATAGTTTTTCTCTTTATAGCCTCCATTCCCGTGGTCTGAAATATCACTTTTCCATACCGACCTCTCTTAAAATTTCTATCTCTGAGACTTTTCCTTTAAGATCAAAAACAAACACCTAGCTGCACATGTTTCCATTTGGATGTCTCATCGGCACCTCAAATCTAACATATCCAAGATCAAATTTATTTACCACAACTCAGCTTCCCCAATCAGAAAGCAGCACTGCCATCCTCACACACAATCTGTCACCAAATCCTGACTCTCTCAAAAAAATCTTAAAGCACACACCTGTGAACACTGCCTCATGTCATATCCTGGTCAAGTCACTTTCAAGTCTCACCTGCTAATCCAACAGACTTCTACCTCACCCTCCTCACATCAATTCTTCATAAGGCATTCAGTATAGGTTAAATTCTGAGGTAAATTTTATGTAATCCTTTCGAAAAGCTTGCTTTGCGGCATACTTTTATAATTCAATATACTTTCTGCAGTCACTGTTTAAAAAAGTATGAAGTAATTAAACATGAATACCAACCTTTCAGAATCAAATAGAAAACAAAACCCTACTCATCCACAAAGGTACACCACCTTGTTTTCACAAGAAACTTGCTTTGCATTTTGGGTTACACGAACTTTTCCTGCTTCACTTGTGCCTCTGGGTCACACAGTCTGTGAATAGATAGCACCAGCCTATAGAGCTGAAGCATCCCAGGACAACAATGCAGATCCAAATGACTACTTAAACTAATCAATTAAATCACCCATGCATGTTCCTAGTGCTTAATTTATACCCTTCCATCAAGAGTGTAAAAGCTACATGATAAAACCACTCCAAATTAAGAATGCACTATCTTACAATTTTAGTACCTTTTGTTAATTTCATCAGCTGGTAAAAATAATATATAAGTATTAAATTAACTGATGATATGGCTCACAATTCAGCAATTTAAATGCTTCATTGATACCATCTTGTGAAAATAATCTAATAGTATCAATAATAATAGTAACAGTAAAATCAAATGTTTATTATTAAGTGTCCTGCCTTCCTCCTCTAAAAGCAGGTAAGTTATGCAAGCTATATTTGACAAATTCAAGTTATACTCAGGACTCCTTGCTACAGCAATGTAGAAATGGTATATGATATGATTTAGGAAGCTGGAATTAGCAAGTGAACATGGTAAACGAGCTTTAATCCAGCTCAGTCATTCCCTACTTATTAATGTATTTAGCCTGTACCTTTTAAGAAGGCATAAAAATCTTTGGAGTTTATAGACTCCAAAATAAAACAATCTTCCATTGTCAATGATAAAAATGAAAATACAGTGAGGAATTCTAAATTACATGATCATTCTTAGGGACTATCCAGAATTGACCAAATTGTAAAGGATGGGCTTGACATTAACCACTGGCTTTCAAAGACTCAATCAAAACCCAAGGTATTAAATTCTATAATGGCTCACGTCCATTGACAAATTCTACATCATACATGTTTTGTTCTGCAAAGCTGAAAGTTAGCCAATCAGTCTTGGTCTTGTTCTCTGACACTATGTCTCTCTGGTCTGTCTCCCCAGCCCCTGCTTCCCTACTGTATTTCCAAATCTACCTCTCCACTAAGATTTCAGAACATATTTCTCCACAATACCAGCGCTCCACTGTATTCAAGTGTTTTTAAAATATGAAATTAACTTGTCTAACACTGAATAATGATATATTGTAAATTGCAAGGGTATTGAACTATTCTATTTAAAAAATTTTTTTAAATACTTGAATCAAAAACAGCACTGTTTTTTTAGAATCTATGTAAACATGTCAATTAGAGAAACTAACATTCTTTTAATAGTTCCTTCCTCCCCTGAAAACCATATTCTGCTTTTACCGGCTCCTTCTCGAAAGCTCTCTGTTGAAATCCTCACCAAGGCGAACTTGTTCACTGCTGAGGTCTCGGAGGGACTGATGAAAAGCGTGAAGCTGGCAAAGGCAAACACAGTCACCATTAAGGTTTCTATTGGATTCTTCCATAAAGATTCATGAAAGGTTAAGAATAAATCCTTGTTCCTTACACAATGTCCAAAGTCTCTAACAATATTAATAAGTATAAGATAAACACTGATTCTAAAGCAAACTTTTTTCAAAGAAAAGCAATTTGAAAAACTACCTAAATCATTAACTGTTACATCCTTCACAGTACAGCAATTCTACTCTTTATACATATAGAGTCAGTGAACTTTTTCTGCTTCTATCACAACCACTCAACTCTGCCACTGTAAAACAAAACTAACCATAGACAAATAAGTATGACTATGTTACAGTAAGATTTCATTTTGTCAGCACACAGGCCCTATTTGCCAACTCCCCAAGCCAGAAAGCTCCCACCCACATACCATAAAAACCACATACAAGACAATATAAAAGAGCATTGTTCGAAATGGTAACACTAAACCCAACTCAAAAGCCCATCAAGAATGGAATACATATAAATGTTAGTATATTCTTCTAGTGGAATATCATATAGCCATGAACATATAAGACTAAGTGCCAAAAACATAGCAAATTATACAAGAGGATATTCAGCAGTGTTCCATTTATATACAGTTTAAAAGCAGGCAACATTAAGTAAGATGTAGTAAAAATGATTTTTAAAAAATCATAAAAGTCATATAAAAGTACATAGAAGTCATAATATTGAATACTCCTTGGGAAAAGAAGGAACATAAAAGAGGCTTGAGGGTGGGGTAATATTCCATTTCTTATTCTGAGTGACACACGGTGTTCAATCTCATTATTATACTTTTACCAGTGAATATATGTGCTATATATGTACATGTGTAATACGATTTATAATATAAACACTTAAATTATACAGATTTGAAGAAACAAATGAGTCACTTAAACAAATACACATTAAGCAACCAATTGGTGCCAGTACCTGCTAGGAAACCAAGTGGCCCACAACCTGACAGGGAAGACAGATACGTAAATACACTGGGGGGTTAAAAATGCACACAGTTAAGGCGAGTTAAGGGTCATATTAAGAAAAAGAACTTAAAAGAAAATGGATTCAAGGAAGAATAATAAAAAGAAAGTGGAGAGAGGATAGCAGACAAACAACTGAGGTTCACTTCTACAAACCAGAATCCTAGGACTCATCCTTCATGCTTCCGTTTCACTCATTTCTACCTTCCTTACATGAATATCTGACTTTCAAGACCTTTCAGCTTAATCCATTAAACAACTTGTAACTCTATCCCCTTAGTAAGAGCCTAGATAATAGAGAAATATTTTTCTCTTCAATAAAAACCATAAAATAATGAAGATAATAGTAACAGTTGTGGACTCATTTTGTTCTGTTCTATCTATATCTTATGCTACAGCAAATGAAAGGAACAGATGAGTGTCCTAAACAAAATTGTAGTCCTGAATTCTAAAACTGCCAAAACAAAGATATCTAAGTCAGAAACTTGCCCAACTCTTTTGAATTAATTTACTAAGATAACAAAAGAAAGAAATTTCAGCTCTTCAAAGAACTTCACAGATGCAGAAAAAGAAATACATCTATAGAATTAATTATTCAGACATCGTCAGTGAGTAAATAAAGCATGGGCTCAATAGAAAGTCGCTCCACCAGTGATTTAACAATCAGAAAAACAGGCAAAGCATGGGGATGCATGCCTGTAATTCCAGTACTTGAGAGGTTGAGGCAGGAGGATCACTGCGAGTTCAAGGTCAACCTGGGCTGCATAGTGAGTTTAAGGTCAGCCTCAACTGTATAGTGAGACCTATCTCAAAAAACAAAACAAACAAACAAAAACAATCAGAAAAACAATGATGTTAGGAAAATCAATCAGGCAACTACACAAAGACTAATCTGTTCATGACTTTTCAAACGTAGCAAAATGGGAAGTAGCTAACTTAGCAGGGCTTTCAAGAGTAAACCACCTGTACAGGGAAGGATTAAACATGTCTAGCTAAACTCATTTTTAAATCTTCAAAGCATAAGCCTCTGTAACAAAACTCAAAATAAATGTATGAGAAACCTTAGAGCACCAAATATAAAGTAATTTACCTGATTTAAAATAAAGATCTAGAAAGTCATTGTAAACAAATTTTTGGTTAAAATATGACACAAAGTTCAAATTTTAGTCATCTACATAGAAATGTAAGGAAATGCTTCATACAAATTACAAAACAGTACAAAGTACCTGGGCCATGTCTTCGGTCTCCCGACCAAACCGGACACCAGTTCTGGACTTCATTCTTTTATTACCTTGTAGATCAAAGTTCTTGAGAGGTGAAGTTGGAGGAAAACGGTGACCTTCTGCAATTGAAAGGTAAGGAAAGAAATTAAAACAATGCATGAAAAGAAACTACCCAAAATTTTACTTTGCGCATGCACACCAGATGTGGATATACACACATATGCTTAATTTAGACTGTTCCCCAAGTATTGAACTTGCTGTGGCCATAAAATTCTCCACAATATTAGTTCTAAACTGGCTCTTAAAACAGAATAACAAAACTAACCTGGAAACAGAATAAGCCAAACATTCCAATTCTTTGTTTTTCAAAAAAACAAGTTTAAATTAAAATAATTACATTTTTAAAAAACCTTATCCCTCCCTAAAATGTAACTTAATACTAATGAGTCAGAATGCTGCATGTAATATATTAATCTAAATTCTAAACAGGATATAAAAAGCCAGTAGAAGTCAACTAAATACTTAAAAGTAAATAATAGTGTCCAACTTTTAATCACTATTATGATGATCAACAGCAATATTAACAATGCAAGGTACTAATGTTCAGTCTATCTAAACCAACTCCCCTTACTGAAGAGTCTTCTGTTCAAACATGAATCTCAGTGCTACAGGACAGAATAAGTAAGATTAATTATAGGCAAACTCAGAATTTTATAACTTTTAACCTAGCCATTAACTTTCAGCTTCACACCAAGGCTAAAATTCATCTGTTCTTAACAAGTGTCATTGAATAGTACATAACCAGACATTTGAACTACTATTACACTAGGACAAGATCACTAACCTAAAAATCATATAACATAGTAGATCTTATTTGTGTATTTGATTCTTTGGCATCAAACAAATACAATTCAAGTTTTCTCTGGTGAAGTTCTGGGTAATCTACAGAGTCAGAAAAACTAAAACTAATAGACTCAGAATAACAAAGACCCTTTAATAAATTTTTAAATACACACGATAAAATCCTTGACAACTACATGCTCTAACACCTGTTCTAGATGTATATTTCTCCAAAGATTATATATAGATATTCAATATGTACTTCAAACATCTTTTACCAACAGTATTTTCAGAACATTTGAACAGTTTACCTGCCACAGTGCCAGCATCAAGGTCACTTGCACTCAGACTTGTAACAGACATACTTCTCCCTCTTGAGTTTCTCAATAAACGTTGACTCCGCAGTTGGCCTATTGATTGTTCCAAGCTTTCCTTTAACTAAATTATAGAATATAATGCAGGGAGAGTTACTCTTTTTAAACACATCCAAATATAAATAGGATTTTAAAATATCTGACTTCCCCAAGAAAATAAATTATCAGAGACGTTTTGAACTAAGTTATGTAGGGAAATATAAAAATAGCAAATATAAACATTTTAAAGCCCAATGCTAACATCTGGTTTTAAACAACATCTGTCACTATGCCATCTTTCTATTGATAAAGATGGAAGAAATGCCTACTATAAGATTGAATGTCTAATTGATGTATCACCCAGACAAAGAAACATAAAATAACACACACAAAAGAAGAGAGGGAGCCTATTCATTCTTTCAGACCCCAGATCTGTAATAAACAGGAAACTGACTGCTGTCAGGTCCAGCTGTTATGAAACAATGTACATTGCCCAACTCTGTATCAGAATGTGACTTTCATTCAAAGGCTTCTAAATCTAGAA
This sequence comes from Dasyprocta punctata, assembly GCA_004363535.1. Lineage (NCBI taxonomy): Eukaryota > Metazoa > Chordata > Mammalia > Rodentia > Dasyproctidae > Dasyprocta > Dasyprocta punctata. The sequence goes on along the minus strand of RJWM01027988.1, from coordinate 12,431 downwards.
AAGTGTTGAGACAGATGTTAGACTGTCAGTTTCCACTAGAGATTACTGCCCTCCAAATGCTCTCTTCAGATGATTAGGAAATCTGCAAGCAGTAGGCAAGAAAACACAGTTTTAGACCTAAAGACCTATTTTTAATTTAAAAAAAAAAAAAAAAAAAACCATGCTAAACACTGACAATAATGGCCAGAGCTATACAACACCTAGAGACCTGAGAAGATTCAAGTAATAACAAGGGAACAAAGCTAAGGAAAATCCACATTCATTGGGAATGTATAGTCTGATAGTCAAAGCTCAGCCTGAATTGAAAATCTTCAGCTCTACATATTTTATCCAAGGATGATAATAAATAACAACTTTTGAAATACTGAATGCAAAAATAAAACAACTCATCTAAAAGTCTTTAAATAAAATGTTTAAAAAAACTGATTGAGAAAATAGGGCTCCCTAAATCTGGCCAAGATTAAAAGGTAGAACCAAGATTTATGGAGAACACAGGTTGGTAACTTTGGAAACCCTGCATAAAGAAATCCTCCATTGACACAAAAGCACAGATTAAACAGAATATCAGTCACAAATGAAGCAAATCCTTTTTCATTTTGGTTGTTTCCAAGATTATTTTAAGGCTAAAGCAACCTAGATCAGAAGAACTAGAATTTCAAGAATCTACCTCTCTTGTTCCTCTCATTTCTGGAAGAAAAAAAAAAAAAAAGACTAATATTTTTCACATTCCACTGTTACCTGCTTCCCTAAGATTTCGCATGTGATACCAGCCTGCCTTACCATACATATTCTTCAGGCATAACACTCACCTAATCTACAGAAATATGCAAAAGGCCAAGAGAACAAAAAGCCTACCTGGAGAGTAATGTAAATTAAAAAAAAAAAAAAAACAAACAAAGATAAACAGACCAGATAGCCTAAAAAGCTGGAGGGCTCCTGAACTGTGGTTTTGGCAGCCTCTTGAGTTGACTGATAGTTCTGACCCTAGTCTCCACTTCTAAGGCACCTCTGGAATTAGCTATAACCTTAAAGGAGTATACATCCAACCACAGGACATAACCATTCTGCACTTCCTTATCTCTTACCAGATCTTTACTACAAAATTCTTCACTGTCATAGCAGGACTCTGGTGGGCTCATAATATTGGTTTTTTTTCCCCTTTTTTTTTTCACCTTGCTAGTTGTTGTCAGCAGCAAAACTGATCCAAAATAATCTTGTTTACTAATGCCAAAACAGAACTTTCCAGTATCGTTCTTATGCGGGCTTATTTACTAACAAAACCTAAACTGGAACTAAAAGTTTTTCAATAAAATGAATTTTCACTTATATATATATATATATATATATACACACACAACAACAACAACAAACACTGGAGGATACATAGAAAATTACTGTCAAACAAGAGAGATGAGATGTAACACCAAAATCCAGGAGAAACAAAAAGCATTGGAAAATTAATCATTTCAGAAACGAGATAAAAATATAGAAAAACAAATTGGTAACCTAATTTCAAAACTATAAAACAGATCTATCCTAAGCCATTGAGGATGTACAGGCCAGTATTCAAAGCCCAAATAATAAAATGTAAAAGGCAGATGAATAAAATAAAGACTATTTTAAGTTATTCCTGTAAGCTTCACAGCAATAACAGGTCCTTCACCTAACACATAAAACTGAAAATGCAATAGAATTAATGTTTACACGTGAAATAGTAACAACAGATACTGCACAAAATCTGACTGCAATATAGGAAAACAATCTAACTCCTATAGTACAAAAGCAAAAGAATAAAGGAATAAAATATAAAGTCACGAAAATTGCTTCAAAGGCTTTAGGACTATAACTCCTAACTAGGTACAAACCCAAACGAAACTTCAAATAAAAACAAAGGAATACAATAAAACTCAATTTAACAATTTTCTAGAATAAATGATAACATTTTGCTAAACCAGATCAATACATAATCCAAGACTGACCACAATGGTACAGATTCTGTTGAGTCTAATACTACTACCTCACCACACACCAAGTGATGATTCCGTTTCACTCATTTCCCCTACCTGAAACACTATAAAAACAGGCACAGGGAACATGATTATTTTCAGGCATATTTTCACTTCATATTACTATAAATACATCATTTACAGACTAGCCCTTTTGCTTCTTTTAATATTAAACTAAAAACAAATGAATCAGTGTTATGCAATGGTATGAATACAAGTAAAACTTGGGCTCTGAATTCGAATGGAATGCTTGTTTATTCAGTATATGTGCTACAGAAGCATGAACATAAGGTTGTTTATTCAGATCAAGACAGGCTTTTACAGTCAAGAACCAAGGTGAGCAGGCTCCCTCGATACAAAGATAACAATTTGAGCATCAAAAAAATATTAATTGCAATGGGTTAAAACATTTCAAGTATGCATATAATTGCGAGTTAACAATGATGCTCAAGGAGGGAAAAAGGCATCGGTCACCACTAGAGGACACAGGGAAACAACTCATTATTTTAGAAACTAATAAATATAAATATATGTGTGTGTGTGTGTATGGGTGTGTGTGTGTGTATATATATATATATATATATTTTTTTTTTTTTTTTCTTGGTACCAGGGATCGAACTCATGACCTCGTGCTTGCCAGGCAGGTATTTATGCCACTGAGCTAAATCCCTGGCCCAATACATAAATATTTTTTAAACTACAGATGCTTTTAGATTATCATTAAAATAAAAACACCAAGCCGGGCATGGTGGCGCACACCTTTAATCCCAGCACTTGGGAGGCTGAGGTAGGAGAAGCATTGTGAGTTCGAGGCCGGCTTGGGCTACAACGCGAGCGCAAGACCGGCCTGAGCTACATAGTGCAACCCTGACTCAAAAAACCAGGGCTGGGAGTTTGGCTCAGTGGCTTAAGCACCTGCCCTGGCAGGCACAAGGTTGTGAGTTCAATCCCCAGTACCACAAAAAAATAAATAAATAAATAAAAACACCAATTTTTTTTAATTCTCAGAGATCTCTGCAAGTTATATAATTTCTTTATTTGACAAAATTCTGCTTAGAGACAAAATGTAGGTCATTAACGAACTGAGGGGAAGAGGCGTACAAAACTCAAAAGTCTGACTACACTATAAACAAAATCTGTGAAAGGGGACCATCTGGACAAAAAATGGTACTCCTACACATGGGTAATGCCTACCATTACTTTCACCATAAGAACAACATATGAGGAACAATGATTACTTACATATGGATATATTATTAAGTATTCATCAAATTAGTTTCTACATGAATGAAAAAGAGAACTTAAAAAAAAGTAACACTCTTAAAACTCTAGATGCTACAACTTAAAGTAAGCTCAAATTTTGGAAATCATTTAAGACTCCATTTAGTTCTCACTAGTGTAAGAAACTGAAAGAGTAAATAAGATCCAAAATGTACAATAGATATTGTGAGAAAGGAAGAAACTATTCAAAAGGAAAGACAAACTGTGATAGGAGAAAGGGGAAAGGAAGGAAGGGAAAAGAAAAAAATATGTATGTATATACAAGATAGTTAAGATAGTTTAACAGCTAGCTTCATTGAGGGGAAAGTTTTATGCTAGTATATTTTTGGACAATGTTTTATGCCTATATCTTGTACTCTGAACAACTACCGTGAATATAACAATACACAATGTGTTGATTATTATTACACTTCTACTAGCCTGTTTTGAAACTTTTATTGTTATTTTTACTCTTTCCTATTTAAAATTGTTTAAAAAGGCTCCATTTAGTTTCTTCAAACTAAATTTAAATTTAGTTATATTTACTCCAAATTGTCCCTTATTTTCATACTAAGTAAAAACACCTTTTAATACAACATAGATTACTCAGAAAGGCATGAAAATTTGAGCAAGTGTAGATAACTGGATTCACTTAGTTGCATGCTGACCATAAAATGGAAACACCTAAATATTTCATCTAATCGTTCAGTCCTGTTTCCACTTGAAAAGAAACACTGAAAACCCAGCATTTAGCAAGCACATATACAACACTGATGATCATGGAGTCAGTTTGTGCTGTAAGTTTAGATCTACAATGCTGGTATAAGAAAATTTCAGTACATGTTTCCATTTACAAATGTTAGGGGTCAGTTTGGCAAAATCTATGATAAAACTGGAGGTAGAAGAAAGGTTACTGTAAGGATTTTATCATCCTTAGGCACACTGACTAATAAACATTTTATTCTTGACTTTCCCTCACTGCCTGTTTCTACAGAAGGCCACAACTGAGCTGACAACACACTGAAAAATAGGTTAGTTGCAGAGTTAATTTTATCAGTACTGTTGTAGCGGACAACAACAGTTATGTTTGAATATTAAAATGAGGATAACAATCAGGACAGTAACTTTTATAAAATCACACAACAGTGCCAATGTATGATTTGCATATCTTTCTGGTCCACCAGTTCCTAAAATGCATTTTTAAACGGTAGCTGCTATTACGTTTTTCTGCTTGGTCACTAGCTCCCATTGTTGTGCCTAACCTCTCGCTACACGCTGGCATATATAAATAGAAGCCCATAATAGTAGTTCTGAAAGTTAGAATACCTTTCAAGTGAAATATTGTTTTTATTTATGTAACTATTTTTATATGAAACATATTCAAATTCCTATATGTCACATACACTCTAAATATGATTTGAAATAAGTCATTTAATTTCTGTACAACTTTAAATGTCAAATGTACATTCAAGGCAAGTGAAAGGAGCCCTTAACAGTGGTACACATATATATACTTGGAGGAGGTATACTGGAAATCAAACTCAGGACCTCACGCTTGCCAGGCAGATACTGTACCACTGAGCTAAATCCCCATCCCCAACAGCGGTATGTTACTGTACGTTAGAAGGACAGATGATCTACTGCACTGACAAACATAAAGACGAAAACATTAGTAGATATGCTGTCTAATTCAAAATAATTTACAACACCTTCCATTGTAAATGTTGCCACACATTGTGTTATTTATAGCCACAAGGATACATGCATGAAACTGAAGTCAGGGCAGATGAATTAACAGAAAACAAGATAAATTAAAAGTGGCTATAATGTATATTAAGAATTTAGCAAATGCTTGATATCAGAGATCATCAAATGAAGAAATTATAAATGTTAGTAAGTGTCCAAAACAGTATAAGCACTTAAATGCTCATTATAAAGAGGTTTCAATGATTATATTCATTTTTGAAAGAGAGAAACTCAATCTCAGAAAACTTCAGGAACTTGCCCTAACTCACTGAGGTAGTTTCTAGAAGAAAAATAAGGATTTAATTTCCATTCTGACTCCAAAAACTACATTTTTCTAATAGCCTCATGGCAAAATTCAGTAAGAAATTATTTTTCTATTCAGGAGATCCCTGAGAGACTTAAGAATAAGATTTTAAAGAGAATTTAAGACCCTAATCTAAAAAATCTGAGATGTTTACTTAAAAAAAGTTTGAAAAGAAATGTATGGTTAAAATTTGTCACCCACTGACACTTATTATTTATAGTTACTGAATGATCACAAACAATTCCTACCTTAAGACAATTAAGGAATTAATGAAGCTTGGCCACAGAGACCTTCGAGTTTGGGATGCAACAAATGGCTAGTGTCTAGCTTTAAACCATTAATATCATCCTTCTGCGGTGTTATCAAGTATATTTGACAATTGAAATCCATTAAAAACAAAATACTTGGACTTTACTATTTAACATTCAACATTCCTACAAAGTTCACACAGCAGATGGTGACATCTTATTACTCCCAAAGGGAAATTTTAATCAGAGTACTTAATTAGAGGGGAAAATGCCTACTTCTACTAGTCTCTAAACTAACCTGATATTACTGTCTATCCAATCTTTACCTTAAGCGTGAAGTTAATTGGTATGCTGATTTTAATCAAGAGCTGTATTTTCCATTTATACCCAGTATTAACTTAGCCTCATCAATTTCAGGCAAATTTCTATTGCAGAAGGCATTAAGTTTTTATATTGAACATTCTTTCTTCAGGACATTCCATTTCTTACAGCATTAGCACAAAGACATACCGTGTTCTCTCATGAATAGGAACAAACAATTCCAGTACTCTAACTACTAAATTAATCAATTGCACAGTCCTACAAGCATTCTGACACTAAGAAGTATAATTTGTTCCAAATCCTCAGTGAGATTTAAAACAAAACTTTCTTCATAAATACTCTTTGACCCAAATGTTCTCAGACTTTCAAAGAAATTCACAGCAAGAGATACAATGCACAATGACACTTCCTTAAAGTCGTAAAGTTCATGAAGCCCGAAGATCCTTAGTCACGCTAGCCAATTAAACATGGCTTACTGACTGGAGCAGCAATAAGAATGTTTAGTGAAAAACAATCAGTGGTTGCTACTAGGAAGAAAGAAAAATCAGTGCCAATGAAGGCAACTCACAGAATCCAGCACATTGCCTATGTGGCAACCACAACTGCTACCTCTGACAACACCTCAATGCCAACCCTAACTCAGTACCACACTTCTTCCCAATTTTTTCTCCATATCTGTTGCATCTAATTCTCATTCAAGACACTGTATCCTCTAAAATATTAATGAAGTGTGTGACAGTGGGCTTCTGTTCTGTAATAACTTCTGATCTCCAAAATCTAGCTTCTCGATAGGTAATTATATAACCCTTTGAATCCAAAGTCCTAATTATCAGAAATATAAATTTATAGCTCATGAAATACAAATTACCAATAACCATGACCCAGTAAAGTAAATGAATTTTGAAGCTGGGTTCTGAAATAGTATACTACTCTTGACTGTTACTTAAAGGGATCATGGCCAAGGTAGTGACCATTCTGTGACCAATAGGAAAATTTTAAATTAATTAGAAAAAAATTATCTATTAATGCAAGTCTTTAATTTCATATTGTTTTTTATCCAATCTGTACTTTAAAAGTGAACTTAATATGCTGATTTGAATAAAAATAATTTCTTATCTTGACAGTATCTCTCATAGCATTGATAAAAGAATTAACAGAAAAAATGTCTGGGACACATTCTTTGGGAGAAATTCCCAAAGATGCTAAGAAAAAGTCCACTCCTTCACAAAAAAAAAAAAAGAGATACCAATACAGTCCTGCTCAATTCTTCAGAGAAAAACCTTCATACACTATAAGCAAAGAATTACACTTGGAGTTTATAAAAGCTCAAGGAAACAACAGTGAAGTCATAAATATTTCACTAAGGAAAAGTAATCAAAAGTGACCTACTACAATCATGACCCTTAGGCTCTATGAGACCAAGAGGGATAAATTCTTACAGTTTCCTTGTGAGAGATCACCCCAAGAGGAAAACATTGCACCACATATTTATATTTCCAAACTCTTTCACTCACCCTTTGATAAATGATGTTCACAAAGTCAAAACTCAAGTAAATAAAACACATATTTGTCATTTATATCCATTTCCTAAGGTTTAGCAATAAAATTATTTATAAATCCAAGTTAATAATAAAAGTTCTGGTCTTCTCCAGGGCAAAGGAATTGATCCTATTTTCTAGGAAATCTCTTCGAATCTTGAAAGAAAAATGCTAATTATAACTAGGTGATGAATATTAGTATGATGAAATGTTTTTCACAGTTGAACACTGGTTAAAATAGATTAACCTATTATAGGAATCAAAAAATGAAAACCATGTTCTACAGCAAGAGGATTTGTATGATTTGCCACATAGTCTTTTAAAAAAACACTACTCTCCAAGGTCCCTCCCTAAATAAAACATTTGATTAAAAAAAAAATCCTACCACGTATGTTAAGAACTTGAAATTATAAACAGAAAGATTCAGGTAAATCACGTCATACATAGCACATTACATGCAACCATTTTCAGGTAAAGTAATATTCCATAGCAGTCAATCTTGTTACAAAAGCAATTTTCAATGAAGTGCCAGCCCCTAAGACTCACTATGAGAGAGACTCTTTCTCACTTCTGTGTCTCCTCATAGCTTACAGCAGTTGTTAGCACTCCTTCCACAGTAACTTCCAAATAGCAGGATGGAAATCACTGCTATACTCTGAGTATAACAGAAAGCAATGCATGACATAGTTCTTCAATATGCTGGAGGGAAAAATCACTGAGAGTCAACAGTTTTAATAGAAGAATACAGAGAAACTAAAGAGAAAAACTAGATAAAACTAAGAAACAGCTTAAAGCAAAACCAAAGATGCTTACTCTCTTGGGTCTTTTTTATTTAATATGAGTAGCATTATAGTCTATGCACTTACAACTAAGATGGAAATACCTGTAAATACCTGTGGAATTGACTTCCCATGAATAAAACCAGTCGCCAGAGACTTCAGCATTATTCAGTTCTACTCCTACCACAGAGACTTACTGCCACAGTAGAACACATTTTATGCTTTAAATGTTTATCTGGTTTTTTTTGTTTTGTTTTGTTTGTTTGTTTGTTTGTTTTGCAGCACTGGGGATCGAACTCACAGCCTCGCACCTGCCAGATAGGTGCTTAAGCTGCGGAGCCAAACTCCTAGCCCTGGTTTTTTGAAGCAGGGTCGCACTATGCAGCTCAGGCTGGCCTTGCGCTTGCACTGTAGCCCAGGCCGGTCTCGAACTCACAACGCTCCGCCTACCTCAACAAAAGTTTCTCTGACACATAATTTCATTTCTCTATCACCCAATTCAAAGGAAATTTGCTACCACATATTAAATTTGATAATGCAGGATTGTGCTTTCCTACTAGTTAACAACAATGCTTTCAATTTGTCTTGAATAAATTAAAAAGCGAATTAATTCTACTATTAATAAGGTAAGTAACCTAAAACAGATTATGAGCTACCCAAATATACAAAGCCTATTGCTCTGTCTTTCAAATATATCATAAATCACAAAAATCCTGTAGACGCAAAAATGTCTAAATATATTATCTAAATGAATACAGTGGAACTTTTATCAGAGAAGATCTGTCCTTGTGCTCAAGCAATTAGTTTCCAATTAACAAGTAAAGATGACTATACTTTTGCAAAAAGAAAACAAGTCATCAATTAAAACATGGGAGTTGTGACAATTCAGTATAGCACAGATATATCTAAAACAATCATTAGAGTAAAAAGATAACACTAGTCTTCTTATTACACTATATACTCATTATAGGAAACACAAACAAATAAACTTAACTGGCTTTCCAAGAGTTTACATAAGTTTTGCAAGAGTAGGCAAAATCCAAAGGAAGGACAAACATTGAGAGAGAATTGGCAAAGCATTAATTTAAAAATTTATTCCAGAATTCTAATGCCTCTTTCCTTCTTTTTTTTTTTTTTTTTTTTTTTTTTTTTTTGCAGTACTGGGGATTGAACTCACAACCTCGCGCCTGCCAGGGCAGGCGCTTAAGCCACTGAGCCAAACTCCCAGCCCTGGTTTTTTGAAGCAGGGTCGCACTGTGTAGCTCAGGCCGGCCTTGTGCTCGCGTTGTAGCCCAGGCCGGCCTCGAACTCACAACGCTTCGCCTACCTCAGCCTCCCGAGTGCTGGGATTAAAGGCGTGCGCCACCACGCCCGGCACCTCTTTCCTTCTTACATCCCCATGCAAAGTAAGAATAAACTGGCACACCTTTGAAAGGGCATTTCTGAACTGTCCAACAAACTTCTAGGTCCACATATCCTTTAACCCCACAATTCCATTCCCAGGAATCCTACAAGATTTCACAAAAATGTGTACAATAATGGTTACTAACGTATTGTTTATAACATCAAAGAAAAACCTGGATACCTCCATATTAAGGAATACTGCATAACTGTTCAAAAGAAAGAGCTAGAGCTACACAAAATTATATGGCAAGTGATATAATCAAATGAAACATGTTGTATAATATTTTATAGTATTCTAATGTTTAAAACAATCACATATATGCCTGCGTATACATAGAAAATGTATAGAAAGATACATGTACAAGAAACTGTTAGAACTGTTACCTCATTGGCGTGGGATGGAGAAGGATTTTCAGAGTTTTATTTTTTTAAAACAATGAGCATATATTAGTTTAAAATAGACCATCCTTACAATTCCTATTTCCATACAGATAGCATCTGTGGCCCAAGTTTAGCAAGTCTGTTTAATTCATGCCCTGAATTCGTCCCTCACTGACCTAAAGCTTTTCAATTTAACAAAACCTAACCTACATAAGCTATTTGGCAATCTATCCAATAAACTAACCTAAACTGAAACTATAAAATAGTGAAGCAGTTTTAAAATTAAAGCTGTTCATAAAGGTTAACTTATTTATCTTACATCTGTACTCCCAAAAACCGCATTACCAAAGGAATGGGTAAGCAAAAATGCAAATATATCTAGACATCCTCACATGTTCTATAGTACTGGCTTGTCCATTACTATATTCTCGATATCGCCCAAGCATCTGGTCCACTTGTCGCAGGTTCCAACTGGTGTCCTTGAGAAAAAATAAACAGTCTATTAATTATTTCAAACACTATTTTTTCCAATCAATCTTAGTAGTGTGCCAAAGAGCTAAGTCAACAATGTATAAAATGCACAATCTATAACACAGTTAACTTAGATTATCAACGTATTTCACATCAAATAAATCTTAACACCACTCTAAGAAAAACCGAAATCCATTTGTAGTTTACTCCTGTGAAATCTGAAGCGCATATATTCTTATCCAAGGTATTATAGTAAATGGCAATAAAACCACAAATTGCACACCCTCTGCATAGAAAGGGAAGTCTAAAAAAGCACATCTAGTAGATTTTTTACAAGAGGGACAAATCACTAGGATCAATGTAAGTACATATTACTTTATCTCAGAACTCACTTAGGACAAAAGAAAAACTATGCTATAACCTTTAGCTATGAATGATGAATTTAGTCCTCTAATTGTAACAAAAAAAATGTTTCCCACCTAAATATGCTAGCTTACTAATGTGTCTCGGTGGGAAAGTAAAAGTATTCATACTTTAAAATCCCATTGTTATGTTAGCTTAAAAAAATAAACTTTCTCATGTTTAAATCAATTTGTACCTTTCCACCAGAAATTACTCTTTTTCACCTAAACATATTAACTGAAAGCCAAGTCCCATGTTTATCCAGGATATGGTAAAAGCAGGGGATGAACAGGAAAAAATTTAGATTTCTGGAACTTTCTCCTACTGTAACCATACTACCCTTCCCTCATTCTACCCAGGCTCTTTATATCGAAAGGATACATATTGCTCTATTCAGTAAACATCCACATTCTGTCAAAAGTTAGCCTCTAGATCAAGATGGTATCTTTATATGTATTATTCACCAATAAATAATTTATTTCACCAAATTTCTCTAAACGTACATGTACACAAGAAGCTAAACTATGTTAACTCTACAATATTTTATTTTGAAAAATTGTTTCATCCCAAAACATTCACAACAACCTCATATATTTCACATTATCTTTATCGTGGTAGGCAGAATAATGGTTCTCAGGGAATTCTCTATCCTAATCCCCAGAACCTATGTGTATGTACTTTATATAACAAAAGGGGTTTTATGGATATAATTAAAGACCTTGAGATATGGAGATTCTCCTGGATTACTGAGTGGACTAAATGAAATCACAAGCATCTTTAAAAGAGTAATAGGGGCCTGGGGGACATAACTCAATGGTGGAACACGTTCTTAGTATACACGAGGTCCTGTGTTCATTCGATCCCCAGCACTGCAGGTGAGGGGAGGGTAACGAATAAAGAAGGCAGAGGTAGTGGGTGTGATAAGAAGACTTCATCCTTTCCGACTCTGAAGGTAAATGAAGGGAACCACAAGGGAAGAAATGTGGAAAGCCTCTAAAAGCTGGAAAAGACAAGGGAACATATTTTCATAGACTGTGACCTACAGAACTATATGACAATAAGTTCTGTTGTTTTACAATAGTAATTTTATGGTAATGTGTTATAGTAATAAAACTAATACAATTGAAACTATTATTCAACTCAAACTATTTAAAATCTATTAAATGTAACCACTGTTTAACTAACCTGTAAAGTACTTGTTAGAGTGTTGACCTTCTCTGTGACGTCTATTGTAGGTTGACTCCGAGTTTCCCTGTGACCTGACCTGGCAGCCCATCGACTCAATCGGTCACAACAGCGGAAGTGCTCTGAATCACTGGATGATTCTGCCATTGATGTACACAAATCCTTAAAAGTAAATCCAGCTCAAGATCAATCAAGCCATAAAACGCTCAAAAGTAAGAGATTATTTACTAGTTGGTATTTTTGTATATTTATTACATTAGTCCTCCAGCACATCATAATTTCTACATATACATCTTCAAAATATCAGAAGTCACTTCCCCACATAATTCTGCCTCCTCTGTTTCCTCTGCTTTAAGAGAACAATACCTCAGGTACAGTTTTAATTA
>RJWM01027987.1:0-26306 GCA_004363535.1 Dasyprocta punctata | reverse complement strand
GGTTTCTGTTTTGTCTTCCTATACCATTTTCCTTTTCCTTTCTTTCTCTTCCCCCAAAACCCCATTGTTTCCCTATTCATTTAAATATTTTGTTAGGCACCTCAGAACACAAAATCTTGGAAGGTCCATTTCATCCAGCTATTTGCTTTCTTGGTCTCTCCACAAAAGAATTAAAAGCATCACACCACAGTGATATATGCAAACTCACGTTTTTACAGACACAGTTTGCAATAGATAAATCTTTTTTTTTTTTTTTTTTTTTTTTTTTTTTTTTTTTGCGGCACCGGGGATCGAACTCACAGCCTCACACCTGGCAGACAGGCACTTAAGCTGCTGAGCCAAACTCCCAGTCCTGGTTTTTTGAGGCAGGGTCGCACTATGTAGCTCATGTCGGCCTTGTGCTCACGTTGTAGCCCAAGCCGGCCTCGAACTCACAACGCTCCTCCTACCTCAGCCTCCCGAGTGCTGGGATTAAAGGCGTGCGCCACCACGCCCGGCTTGCAATAGATAAATCTTGAAACTAGCCCAGATCTTCATCGAATCTTGAATGGATGAAGATACGTTTTTTTTTGTTTTTTTTGTTTTTTTTTTTAACGAATGGAGGACTACTCTGCCATAAATAAGGATAATTTGAGAAATTACTTGCTAAATGGTGTACCTTGAGATGACACACTGTCAAGAGAAATGAAATGGACACACATGGATAAATATCACTTGGTTTCTCTGGTGTGAAAATCCAAAAGAATAAATAAGAAAAGTGGGTGTATTGGCACATGACTGTAATGCCAGCACTCAGAAGGCTCAAGCAAGTGAATTGTTGTGAGTTCAAGACCAGCCTGGCCTACAAAATGAGTTTGAGGCCAGCTTGAACTGTACAAGATGCCCCTGTCTCAAATCACACACACAAGTAAATAAGGAATTAAATATGTATATTTTATATAATGTCCATTTGTTTTTTCAAAAAAAAATTCAGTTTTCAAATTGCTGCTTATGTGCAATAAAAGAAAGAATGACTCAATTATATGAAAAATCAGGTTTGAAAAGAGGTGTAAACTATTGTCTGTCACAACCCTTCATTAGATACTTTTCTGCCTCCATTTTCTGGAAATTATGATTTGCCAGCTACTTCTATGAGCTTCCCTTTAGAAACAGTTCACAAATACAACTTCTGTGACCCTACCAGGCAACAAGTGTTTCTGTTTTGCTGGGGTTGTAGCAGAGAGAAGCCATCTAGACATGAAGATTTTATTTGAAGGAACAAACTTAATGCAACTTTTACAAGAGGAATTCAAGGTCTCAGGGTATGAGTGTGAACCTTCTTCAGGAAATAAGTATGTGATTCTTTAGGAGGCAGTGACCTTGGAGGATGTAACTGTGAACTTCACCAAGGAGGAGTGGGCTCTGCTGAATCCATCCCAAAAGAAGCTCTACAGAGATGTGATGAGGGAAACATTGATGAATATAAATGCTATAGGTAAGGATGAGATCATATTCTCATATACTCAGTGGAGAGCTTTGGTTCATTCTGATGCATGCAGATTCATTAACTACAATATGAAAACATTTTGAACAATATCTCAGTCCTCTTAAGATTATACAATGACTAACTCCTAGTTGCTAATTTCGATACAATGATATGGTGACTTTTTGTATTTCTTTGGCTACAATTCAGGAAGGACTTGGGACAACCAGCAAATTCAGGAGGAATACAGAAATTGTTCAAGAAAGCTGAGGTAATTGGCATTTGTAAGAAAAGTAGTACTTCTCAAGAGAGTGTGTGATCAGAAATATTACAAGAAATCTTACCAATTAGGCCATATTTCAATTTATTTAATATCATATATTTTACTGATACAAAAAGAGGTCTATATTGTGTAATCTGATATTGAATACAAAGATATTCCATATCAGGAAACTAAGTCAGTAGTGACATGCAACAAGAGACGCTAGCTCATACGTTGGTATACAAAATTCTTCTACAATCAACATCATGAAAATGTATGAAATTGCATTTAGGTATTATATATAGGCATATATGAAAAGAATAAATCTTAACTTTGGCAGTAACTCATATAGATATAGATATAGATATATGAATATTAGATATACATATGTAAACAATTGCTTACCTGGAAGCAATGTTCAAAATGAATACGAATGCTAATGTATTAATAGATGTTGGAAACATCCTCCAGAGGATTATGTTCCTTCATCTTCTAAAATTCTTATAAATGCCTTAATGCATTATTGGTAGGAATATAAAACAGAACCATTTTTATATTCAATATATATGTATCAAAAACTAAAAGTGAACCGGGCGTGGTGGTGCACACCTTTAATCCCAGAACTCGGGAGGCTGAGGTAGGAGGAGCGTTGTGAGTTTGAGGCTGGCTTGGGCTACAACGCGAGCGCAAGACCGACCTGAGCTACATAGTGTGACCCTGCCTCAAAAAATCAGGGCTGGGAGTTTGGCTCAGTGGCTTAAGCGCCTGCCCTGGCAGATGGGAGGCTGTGAGTTTGATCCCTGGTGCTGCAAAACAAACAAACAAACAAAAAAAACAAAACTAAAACTAAAACTGAAAGTTTGCATTTTATTGGGTCAAAACTCCCTATGCATATTCCGAAAGCACTTCAATATATGATATCTTAGTCATGCAGATGTACTTATGCTCAAAGCAGGCTCTACATGGGAATTCACAGTAGGTGACTACTGGAAATAATTCAGAATATGTAAGCTCTGGTAAAATCTAGATGTCAGTCATTGTGCTCTTCAGAAATGAGGAGGTGGCATAGGTTCCATGTTGTTTTGCCTTCTTATCCTCTGAGCACTCTGGTAAGCTGAGCCGGCAGGATGACTGCATGAAGTTCACCCTGATATCAGATGAATGATCAATGAAAATATCTCTGAAAATAAATAAAAAAGCTAGACATGTATTTCATTTCAGATCCTTCTTTATTTCTCAGCACTAAAGAAATATAAAAGAAAAAAAATACTGCTAGAAGTATTCATGGAAACAAAAATATAACTTCTGAAAAAAATAAGGAAGAGATTCCAGCTCATAATGTTAAATGCAAGAAATCAGACACTGAAAGTGAATTATCAAGTATTTCTTGGTATATGAGATTGTAAAACCCAAATTACGGAGTAAAATTAAGTGGTAGAAGGAGAGAGTGTTGGGGTCAGGCCCCAAAATGATCAACATGTTATACACATATGAATCAATGATGTAAATGAAACTTGATCTCCTTTATTGCAAAACCACACCAATTTAAAATTTCTAATCAACATCATCCTTTGGAAAGTGTGTGTTTTGGAGGCATCCTCCAGGGCTTTCAAACAATTTTTTTTGAAAGTTTCTTAGCAGGCATCAAGCCAGAACCTGGGCTGCTAAATTATTGATATGGCTATATTTTTATTGTGATGCATATTTTGTTTCTTTACAGAAATGAAGAAGTAACAACATGGAATCAGTATATAATTTCCAATCAACATAAAAACATATACCTTTGGACTTCAGAAGTTAATGTGGACATGAATGAATCTGCTTTAGATCCAGCCAGAAGTCATGTTTGTGGAGAGCCCCTTCTTGGGCACACATCATTAAATGTGCCCGTCTTACCTCATCCTGGAAAGAAACCACACGAGTACTTGAGATTTGATGACAAGCCGAGTAAATGTAATGAACATGAAAAACTCTGCAGTGATTTCCAGTCATTTCAGAAGCATACAATGACAGAGAGTGGAGAAAACCCCTATCAACAGGAGCAGTGCATGAAATCCTACTCTGAATTTAGTGAAAGAACTGACTCTGGAGTGAAGACAAGTATTGAACAGGAAAATGTGAAAGCCTCCAGCACCCCCAGTGGTTTTCAGATCCATGGAAGTACTCACCCTGGCAAGAAAGCATATGTTAGCAAGCAATATGAAAAAACCTTCAGCACTCAAAGTTGTAAAATTCTTGAAAGGATTCATCTGGAGGAGAAATGTTATGTGTGCAAGCAATGTGGAAAGACATTCACTACACAGCAATCTTATCAAATACATGAAAGAAGTCACACAGAGGTGAAACCTTATCAGTGCAAACATTGTGGAAAAGCATTCACTACAAAGAGTTACTGGAGAATTCATGAAGGAATTCACACAGGACTGAAACCTTATGTGTGCAACCACTGTGGAAAGGTATTTGCTACACAAAATCATTGTCAAAAACATGAAAGAACTCACACTGGCGAAAAACCTTACTTGTGCAAGCAGTGTAAGAAGGCATTCGCTACAGATTACTCTTGTCAACGACATGAAAGAAGTCACACTGGAGTGAAACCTTATGTGTGCAAGCAGTGTGGAAAAGCATTCACTACAAAGAAGTATTCTAAAATACATGAAAAGATTCACACAGGACCGAATCCGTATGAGTGTAAGCATTGTGGAAAGGCATTCACTACACACAAAGATTGTAAAAGACATGAAAGAACTCACACTTGGGAGGAACTTTATATGTGTACGCAATGTGGGAAGACATTCACTACACAGCGATATTGTCAACTGCATGAAAGAGCTCACACTGGGGAGAAACCTTATGTGTGCAAGCAATGTGGGAAGACATTCACTACACACCGGTCTTGTCAACTGCATGAAAGAACTCACACTGGGGAGAAACCTTATGTGTGCAAGCATTGTGGAAAAGCATTCACTACAAAGAGTGCTTCACAAATTCATGAAAGAATTCACACAGGACTGAAACCTTATGTGTGCAACCACTGTGGAAAGGCATTCAATACACACATTGAGTGTCAGAG
This sequence comes from Dasyprocta punctata, assembly GCA_004363535.1. Taxonomy (NCBI): domain Eukaryota; kingdom Metazoa; phylum Chordata; class Mammalia; order Rodentia; family Dasyproctidae; genus Dasyprocta; species Dasyprocta punctata. Next base: position 21,509 of record RJWM01027987.1, on the reverse strand, counting down.
ACATAAAACAGTCCACACTGGGGAGAAACATTATATGTGCAAACAATGTGGGAAGGCATTCACTACACATGATCGTTGTCAAAGACATGAAAGAACTCACACGGGGGAAAAACCTTATCTGTGTAAGCAGTGTCCAAAGGCATTCACTACACATTACGCTTGTCAACATCATGAAAGAAGTCACACTGGAGTGAAACCTTATGTGTGCAAGCAGTGTGGAAAAGCATTCACTACAAAGAAGTATTCCAAAATGCATGAAAAAATTCACACAGGACAGAATCCGTATGTGTGCAAGCATTGTGGAAAGACATTCATTACACACAAAAATTGTAAAAGACATGAAAGAACTCACAGTGGGGAGGGACTTTATATGTGTACACAATGTGGGAAGACATTCAGTACACAGCGATATTGTCAAGAGCATGAAAGAAATCACACTGGGGAGAGACCTTATATGTGCAAGCAGTGTGGGAAGGCATTCACTCAAAGGAGTAGCTGTAAAAGGCATGAAAGTACTCACACTGGAGTGAAACCTTATCTGTGCAAGCAATGTGGAAAGACATTTACTACACACCAATCTTATCAAATACATGAAAGAAGTCACACAGACAAGAGACCATATGCATATGAGCCATTAGGAAAAAGATTTGCTACTAATTCCTCATTTCATATATATACATCTCACCCTGAGGAGGAACCTTAGGTATATCAACAAAGTGGGGAAAGAATTAAATGAACACATTTTTTATCAGCTACATGAAAGAATTCACTGGAGAGTGACCCTATATATGTAAACCTATTTTGAAAAAAGGGTGAAAATTCCTTCTGTAGTGGAGACTTGTACACATTGAAATGTAAAATTTGATGTCGATATTTCTTCATGGGTTTTTCAGAAAATACACTCCCAAATGGACATCTCCTAGAATGTATTCTCTCTGTGTCTTTCAGAAAAATCACTTAACAATTGAACTATGTATCTGTAGTCTTTACTAGAAACAACAGTGACTTTCTATATTTTTGGCGGGTGAGGATGTAGCTCATGCCAAATGCCTACCTGGCAAGTGTGCAATCATGAGTTGATTCCTGGTACAAAAAAACAAATAAAAAAACCCCACCTCATTTAATAAAATAAACAATATATTTTTGTGTAAGCCAGTAGTAGGATCTAGTATAGAGTATTTTCTAATGACATAGGATGAAGTGAAATGTATTTCTCGCTTCCAAATAGGGTTAGTATTTATGCAGCTTTGAATTCGTTTTGTTTTTACTATGGTGAGGGACAGTCAAAAAATTTTTTTTCAAAATAATTTTTAAGTGGGATTTCCTACTAGCTTTAATTTTAATTTACTTGGTGTGTACACCTCATATTATGTATACAAAAGATAACCTTAATTTGCTTATGTATATGTAAATTTATGCATATTTAGAGATGTAAGCATGCATTTTAAAAAGTTCATTGTCTTACAACTTGTGGATCACCAAATGTTTTTCATGTCCTAACTAGATACCTGCTTATAGCCCAACATAATTATACAGAGCACATCATTTCACCTATTTTGCTTTCATGTTGAAATCAGTATCATGATTTACAGAAAATGTTTCGGTACCATCAATATTTTACGTTTCATGCTTATATTGTTATAACCTGAATTTGGTGGTTATTTTACCAGTTTATACAGCAGATGATACTGCTGTGTGTTTCTGATTGAGACACATCGGATGGACTGCACCCTGTGTAATAAAGGATATCATGAACTGTAATAGTTTATCAGTCACTGCGTGCGAGAGAAGCAGTTTTAATGTGAGATAGAGCATTGTATAAGCATGTAGAAGATTATCTTCCAATCTCAGCACACACTGAGATTTGGGAGAGTGCAAATGGTCTGTCTGTGCATTGGCTATCCAAACAATCCAGTTCCAGTCCTGGAGCCCACTGTTGTGCCCCCTTGAGTCTGTGTCAGAGACCAAAGTGTCTGTGCTAGAAGACCGAATGGTCTGTACTATAGGCTGAAAAGTCAATGTTGGAAACCAGGAGATGGCTTCCATTGTCACAGTAAACATTCAATTTCCTCCACAAAAACACATGGGAAATCTTTCTTTGATGCCTTTTTATGACATTCTGGCAGCGATCTTTTCTAGGGTAGGTCTTCCACATCCATAATTTGATCAACAAATTCCATTGGGCATTTGTACTCAGCTTCGCACATTTAACTGCCACTGTCCACACCCTGACAAAGTCACAGCTACACACATTTCTATAAATAGTCTAAAGATAAAAGATGTGTTCATAATTGTACCTGACATAACTGTTGTGCCTGTAAAAGAAAATGCACTAACTCCCCTGATCAGAATAGAAGGCAAGTTTTCTGTTTGTGATCCTCTAGCATTTCATAACTTGAACACTAACAGGTTTAATAAGGTAACTAATATTAAGACTGTGCACATATTACATTGGAAGGCTATTAGGAAAGAACTAATAATAGTCCTCATTTCCGTAGCCATAACTTGTGTTTAGAACTACTTGTAAGACCCATTCAATGTTCCCTGTCTTTTTTTTTTTTTTTTTTTTTTTTTGTACCAGGGATCAAACTCACAACCTTGCACCTGCTAGGCAGGCACTTAGGCCACTGAGCTAAATCCCTGTCTCTATTTTTTGAGACAGGGTCTCACTATGCAGTTCAGGCTGGCCTTGAACTCACTTTGTAGCCCAGTTTGGTCTCAAACTCACAGTGATCCTCCTGCCTCAGTCTCCCAAGTGCTGGGATTGAAGTCATATGCCACCATGCCCGGCTAAGTATATGCTTTTTTATGGCTTTGGAGTACTTCATTGTATAAATGAAAACATCATTTTTCTCAATTCATTGCTTGATGGACTTTGGAAGTATTTCCAAGATTCAGCTATTACAAACTGTTCTACTGTAAGCATTGGTACACATATATCAGTGTGGAGGATACTTTTAATTCTTTTGAGAAGATAACAAGGGTGGAATAAGTGGGTAAAATGGGAACCCTAGTCCTAGTTCTTTGAGGGATCTGCAACCAAAGTGGTGGAACCAGTCTGCAACCACCAAGAGAAAAGTACTTCTTTTGCCCACAGCCCTGCCAGCATTTGATGTTGGTTGATTTGTTCATAATAGCTATTTTTTTCTGTTGTGAAGTGGAATCAAGGTATTCTGGGATTATCCACTGCCATGACAATACTGCTGCATTACTTGGATCAATCAACACAGACCTAGTCTCTGTCCATTTACAGTCAACCAGTGACAGCAGCCATGGCCACTGAAGCAAATATTTTTCTTTGCGGTTTTCCTCCTTTCTTTTTAAAGTTTTGTTTAAAATTTTTTTGTCATTTCTTGACAGTTCCAATTTAATATGAATGAGAATATTGTTTCTACTTTTTGGGTTTTTTTTTTTTTTGGTTGTTCCATTCTCCTTTCTGTTCCTACTTTGTTTCTTTCCCTCCATTCTTCTTCAAAATGTAACCAAAGTTTCTGTAATCTTTAATCCTCAGTCTTCTAAACCCTTTCCCATCTTGCATTTCTCAATTTCTCCCTTCACCGCATTTAAATTTTATGCCTTGAGGGTGGTGAGACCATATGAGGCAATATTTACAGAACACATTTTGCTAGCATCTTTCATATTTTGTTATAAAACTATAAACCTTGTTCATATGATTACAGGTGACACATACTACTGTTGTCATTTTCTATGATGTGTTTGTTATTCTACTTAATACTGATTGTTTCACTTTAATTGTTCTAATCAGTTCTTTCTTGTGTGCCAAAATTGGGTGTGCCTGAGGATTATAAAAATATTGTAGAAGAGTGTAGAAGCAGCAGGTGCTAGGCGAACTAATTAGAACTTTCTCATTCCCAATAAATGGAACAGGCAGGATCTTGCAACCTACTCAAAACCCAAAAGTCAGCTACATATGGAAGACATCACCAAGAAATAGTCAATACTTAAGCATTCTTGATACTACCATTAATGATATCAAACACAAACAATTTTCAAGCACCATTTCAGATATCAAACTAAAAAAAGTAGAAAATGAAGTGACACAGATGAAACAAGCTCAGTCTTCCAGCTCACCAAACAAGAACCCAGGAGGCAATGAAGTGGAACAATTCAAGACCCACCCACCTGGACTCTGAAGTGGTAACAGCAAAAGTAGCAAAGCAAATTAGTGAGACTCAAAAAAAAAAAAAATGAATTCACAAATAGCTTGTCACTTAACCTTGAGGTGATGACCATTATAAAGGGGCATGATTAGTGATTCTAGTGAAGACCAAGATTTAAATATAAAAAACAAGCCAGGTGTGGTGGTGCATGCCTTTAATCCCAGCACTTGGGAGGCTGAGCCAGGAGGATCGTTGTGAGTTCAACACCAGCCTGGGCTACAAAGTGAGTTCAAGGTCAACCTGAACTGTATAGTGAGACCGTGTCTCAAAAAATAGGGTCAGGGATTTAGCTTAGTGGCCTAAGCACCTGCCTGGCCAGCGTGAGGTTGTGAGTTAGATCCCTGGTGCAAAAAAAAAAAAAAAAGTAAAATGATGGAAACCATAAATGTTCAATATAGGAAAAGAGTGCAGTCAATGAACTAGATTCAAATACATACCCAGGAGATTTCCAAACCAGCTTATGGGGTGGGGGGGATGTCCTTGATTCTTAGCCTGTGGGAGGCACATTTTTGGCATATGGGAGGTACATCTTTCTCTTCCTGAAGTCTGCACCAGTCGTGCACTCACCAGGAAGGCAGGCTAGTTGTCTTCTGGTTGGAGCCTCTCTGACCCAACGTGGCAGGTTCTCGAGAGGCACATCTTAGAAAGATTTCTTAAAAATACAAAGGGACTACGAAAAAAGTCAATCCAGTAACTGAAAGATGTCGCAAAGAAGAACATCATAAAATGGATCAGAGTCAGTGGTAACAGCAGGACATAGCAGAAATGGACATAAAAACCTGTTTGTGGAAGTGATAATGGAAAACTTCTGAAGCATGGAAAAAGCAATGGATATTCAAATAAGTGAGGCATATAGCACAGCCATTATCCAAGACCAAAACAAATCTACATGAAGGCATACAATATTAAAGATTCCAGATCCATGCATGTTGGCACATACCTGTAATCCTAGCACTCAGAAGTCTGAGGCAGGAGAATCACTGATTTCTAGGCCAGCCTGGTCCACAAAGATGTTTGAGTTCAGCTTGAACCGCATAATGAAACACCAAAAAAAGACCAAATAAATAAATAAAAGTATTCAAGAAATGCAGCACATGAATAGCACATTAAAATCTAGTAGAGAATCTAGTAGAGAAAAAACCCAAAAACCAAATCGCCTATAAAGGAAAACCCATCAAAATCATAGCAAGATTGATCAAGAGCAACAAAGAAGGTCATTGCACACTTGTTAAGGGAAAATTCAGAGAGATATACCAATAATATGTATGCACCAAATACCAGTGCACTAGGCTATATAAAACATGTTTACAGATGTGATAAATAAGATAGGCACTAACACAATTTTTATGGAGTACCTTCATTTCCTTTTCCTAATTTGTATACTGAGTTAGCATGCTGCAACTTATGGAATGCCATGAAAGCAGTCCTATGAGGGAAACTTGTATCCATGTATTCACAGGTTGGGAAAACCAAGGAAGCTCGAATAAACAACCTAATGTTGAAACTCAAACTTCAAGAAGACAAAGAACAAGAACAAGCTAATCCAATATCTTGTAAGATGGAGGAAATTATAAAACTTACAGTAGAAATTAATCCAAGTCATATTAAGAAATCAATACAAAGAATCAAGGAATCAAAGGAATAATTCTCTGAAAGATAAAGTTGACTAACATTTTGCAACTTTATCAAAAAATGAAAGAAAATGCTCATCTATGCAACTAAGAATGAAAGGGTGAAATCACAACAGATTCTGCAGAAATATAGGTCATGAGAAAAAGTATTTAACATGAAAACACAAAAGAAATAGACAAATTCCCGGATGCATCTGAATTACCAACGCTGTATCAAGAAGACAAACAAAATGTAAATAACTGTATCAGTTAAATTGAAGAAGTAATTTTAAAATTATTAGTGAAGAAACCCCAGGTCTCAATGCACTGCTGAATTCTATAAGAACTTTAGAGAAGATATGCCACTATTTGATGAAACTGTTTAATGAATTGAATGGGAAGCTACTCCAAAAATTTTTTCTAGAATGAAATATTACCATAACACAAAATCTAGAGAATAAATCAATGCAATAAGAGAGCTGTGGGCCAATATCTGTAATGAACATAAATGTAAAAATTCTTATTGAGGTACTGGCAAACAAAATGCAGCAAATCATCAAGAAGATAATACAGCATAACAAAGCAGGATTCACCTCAAAGACAGAGATGGTTCAGCATACACAAAACAAATGTAGTACACCATATCATCAGAACCAAAGACAAAAATACATGATTATCTCAATAGATGGCAGAGAAATCACTTGAAATAGACCAATATTTACTCATTATTTTAAAAAGCCCTACAGTAATTGGAAGAGATAGTCTTTGTTTGTTTGATAACAGGGATTGAACTCACAACCTCCAACTTACCAGGTAAGCTCTTGAGTCACTGAGCTAAATTTCCAGTCCAAGAGATAGTCTTTATCTCAATCTTATAAAAGCAATCTTATGACAACCCAACAGCCAACATCTTCCTAAATGGATAAAAAACAGAGAGCTTTCACTCTAATACCAGGGACAAATGCTGGGTATGGTGGCACACTCCTGTAATCCCAGCACTTGGGAGACCAAGGCAGAGTGATCATTGCAGTTTGAGACCAGCCTGGGCTACATAGTGAGCCCAAGGCCAGCCCGAACTGCATAGTGAGACCTTGTCTCAGAAAGACAAAATAAATAAGGGATAAGACAAGGCTGTCCACTGTCACCACTGCTATGCAATATAATTCTGGTAATATTAGCAAGAACAGTTACACAAGTAAGAAATAAAAGGAGGAAGGGTAGAAAATGAAGAAGTTAAACTATCATTATTTACACATGGCATGTTACTGTACATAGAAGATCCCAAAAACTCTTATCAAAAGATTCCTAGAATTAATAACCAAATCCAGTAGCATACCTGGATACAAAGTCAGTATTCAAAAATGAATAACATTCTGGTATACATGCAGCAAACTCACTGAGAGAAATTAGGGAAACCAAAACTTTCACAATAACATCCAAGAAATGAAATACTTAGGAATCAATCTAACAAGGGAAGTGAAAGATTTATACATTGAAAATTACAGGGCTCTGAAAAAAGAGATCAAAGTGGAATTCATAAAATGGAAAGTTATCCCTTGTTCATACATAAGATGAGCCAACACTGTGAAAATGGCCAAACTTCCAAAACTGTTATACAGATTTAATGCAACCCTGATCAGAGTATGATTAGCATATCTCATGAATCTGGAGAAAACATTCCTAAAATACATTTGGAACCAGAAGAGACCTAGAAACTAAAAAAACTAATCTTTTATGTTCACGTGTCTTGGCCAACCTACCAGCTTAATGGCAGCCCATGGCCTAAGTGGGGGATGTTTGATCCCTCTTTCAAGAGTTATATAACTTGTCACAATGGCAGCAAGTTGGTAGAAATCCCTTATGTCCAGGACTTTTTCACTTTGAGGACGTGTTCTCTCATTCAGTCATGTGCAGCAGCCCATGTACTTTTGGCTTACTCTACTCCACCAGGATGTCTCCCTTCCTCCTCACCAGACCTCTTAGACAATGTATCTCCTGTCTTTACTGCCCCTCCCCCATACCCCAAAGCCCAGACCCCTCAGCCTTCTGAACCAGAGGTTTCTGAGCCCCTGGCTTCATCCTCTTCCCTTCCCCAGCAGTCTAACTTCATTTACTTCCTCTCCCCAATCTCAGACTCCTCAATCCCCTCAACCTGAGCCATCTATCCTGTTGGACAGCTCCTCTTCTTTCCCCTCTATTCCCACATTGCTATTCTCCCTGCTGGCTCACCACACTCAGTCTCATGTATTTCTGTCACCTAGCAGAACACATGGTGTTTGAGCACCATCTTGTGGTTTCATCCCATGTGGTCCTCAGTAGCCATCTTGCTGCAGCTCACATGGAGGACAGCTGCTGTATTGCAGTACTTCACCATGTGATAATCCGCTGCCATCTTGTGACAGTTCACAGGGTAAATGGCTGCCATCTTGCAGTCCCTTATCATGTTCAGCAGCTGCCATCTTGTTGCAGGTCACATGATGACCAGTCACCGACTTGTGCACCCTCACCATGTAACCAGCAGCAGTCATCTTGATGTGAGTCATGTTAACAAGTTGCAATCTTGTGCTTCCCTGTTGCAAGGTGATGAGTGGCCATTTTATGGTCAATCACTCTGTAACTGCCCACAGATGCCTGCTGGGCAATTGGTTGCTCTGTAGCCATCTACATCTCCCACTCAACAGCCTTCTCAGCCTAAATCCCTTTTCCCCCGTAGGAACAGGCTGGTCCCGCGGGAACAGTTCTGTTCCTTTTCCTTTTTCCCATGCTAACCTATCTCAGATCAACCATAAGTTAGGATCCTTTTCTGCTGATGCACAAAATTATATTAGAGAGTTTGAATTTATAACAAATTGTTGAGTTTCATTTCAAGGATGTTTATGTGATTCTTTTTTTGTTTGTTTTTGGTACTGGGTATCAAACTCACAACCTTGTGCCTGCCAGGCAGGTACTCATGCCACTGAGCTAAATCCCTGGCCCTATTTTTTCAGACAGGGTCTCATTATGCAGTTCAGGCTGGCCCTGAACTCACTTTGTAGCCCAGGTTGGTCTCAAACTCACAACGATCCTCCTGCCTCAGTCTGCCGAGTGCTGGGATTAAAGGTGTGTGCCTCCATGCCTGGCTATGTTTATGTGATTCTGAACACCACCCTCCGCTCATAAGAGAAGTTTCAGCTATGGCAAGCAGCTTGAGAGCAAGCTGATCATAGACATAAAGAAAATACTGCTGAGAATGACCGTGGGCCTGCTGCGGTGCCTGAACAGGACCCTAACTGAGATTACCAAAATGGAGAAGGTTCTTATAAAGCACATAAGATGACTGAATGTGTAATTGTGGGCCTTAATAAAATATCTCACAAGCATACTAATAACAAGCTTTTTGAACAGGTCCAAGAAGATAATAAAAACCCTGCTAATTATGTAACACATTTCAGGGACACCCGAATTAAGTTCACTAATATAAACGCAGACTCCCATAAAGGGAAAATTGTTATTAACATTTATTTTATTTCTCAATCTGCCCCTGACATTCGTGTGAAACTATGAAAGGCTGAACTTGGCCCTCAAAGCCCATTGGGAGATCTTCTTGATATGGCTTTTTGTGTTTTCAACAACAGAGATAAAACTCAAAAGGAAGAAAAAGGCACAAATAAAGAAATTTGCTAAATATCAATCTGATCTTTTAGCAGTGGGACTTGGGGCTCCCAAGACAGATAAACCGAAACAAGGCAAAACTGCCCAAACCCCTCCCAGACCATGCTTCAAGTGCAACAAGAAAGGACACTGGGCAAGAGAATGCCCCAACCCATGAGTTCCTCTGGGGCCCTGCCCCCTCTGCAATCTCAAGGGCCATTGGAAGAGTGACTGTGCTAGTTGCTAGAAAGTGTGTAAGCCATCCTCTAATTCCTTGCCCTCACAGGAGATCTTGTCACCTCCTGATTCATCCCTGGCTCACTTACTTGGACTTGCTGTGAAGATTGATAGGTCTTGGGGCCCACAGCCCCCATTAAGGTATCATTTTTGGAGCCCTGAGTCTCACTAGAGATCTCAGGTAAGACACTCTGTACTTATAGATACAGGGGTGTAATAAAGTGTTCTTTTTGAGTTTTCAGGCTGTTGTATTAAATCCTCAGTTTCTGTAGTGGGTGTTGACAGCCGATTTACACAGCTTCTTTAAACAGGGCCCATTCCATGCAGGTTCCAAACTCTCTTGTTTACCCATAGCTTTCTGGTAATACCAACATGTCCCACATCCCTCTTAGGTAGGGATCTTAACCAAAAGCTTAACTTCTCATTTATTTTCTCCCTCCCCACAAGTGTTGTCCTCCAAACACCATCACAGTGCACCACAAACCCATCCCTTCCTCTCCCTCCTTCCCTTGTTGATCCCATGGTCTGGGACATCTCTAATCCCATCAACGCCACCTATGCTATATATGTTTTAATTCATCTCAGATATCATTCAATCTTTCCTTGCACTCCCCAATATCCTATAGCTCCCAAAAATCTGTGAGGGCTCAAACTTCTAATCAAGTGTCTTTTAGACAATGGTTTTCTCAAACCTACCCATTCACCCTACAATACTCCCATTCTCCCAGTACTCAAGCCTAATGGATCCTAACATCTGGTACAAGACCTTAGGGTAATCAATGATGCTGTTATCCCAATTCACCCAGAGGTGCCAAACCCTATACTATGCTCACTTATATTCCTCCCTCCACCAATTCACAGTCCTAGATCTTCAAGATGCTCTTTTTGTACCATCCCCCCACACCCTGATTGTCAGGATTTCTTTGCATTTATGTGGGCTGACCTAGACACTCTCAGGTCTCAACTACTTACCTGGAAAGTGCTCCCCCAAGGGTTTGGGGGTAGTCCTCATTTCTTTAGCTAAGCTCTTGCTGCTGACTTTACAGCTCTTGATCTCAAACCTAGCACTCTCCTGCAATACATTGATGTCCTTCTCCTGTGTTCTCTATCTCATACTTTATTCATACAACATACAGCCAGTCTCCTCAATTTTCTCTCCAGTCATCGGTACAGGGTTTCTTCTGCTAAACCCCAAGTAGCTTCCCCAAAGGTCATATATGTGGGTCTCTTTCTCATTCCTACCACTGATTCCATCACTACAGATCACAAGGCAATTCTTTAAGATTTCCAAGTGCCCACAACTAAAAAACAGGTTCTATCTTTTCTGGGTTTAGCTAACTTCTTTGCCTCTGGCTTCCTAAGTTTGCAGCTCTAGTTCAACTCCTCCACAAAGCTTCCAAAGGCTGCTTATCAGAACCCCTACCCCACTACACCCATACACGCCTCCTTTCAAAAGCTAAAGAAGGCTCTCCTAAGTGTCCCAGCCCTTCACTTTGTACACTATCTCTCAAGGTCAAAATGCTGTAGGTATACTGGGACAAAAAAGAGGACCTTCTTTTCAAGCAGTAGCCTACTTGTCAAAACAGTCAGACAACACAGTGCGTGGATGAGCACCTTGCCTGTGAGTCCTTGTAGCTGCAGCCCTACTGACACAGGAAACTAAAAAGTTCACATTAGGACAATCTATTACAATATACTCATCTCATTATTTAAATGAGCTTATCTCACATAAGACACTCCCTGTCCTGATGACCCTTTCTCACCTTCAACAGGTATATCACAGTCCTCTCTAAGGACCCTTCTATCTCTATTGCAACTAGTAGTCCTCTCAACCCAGCAACTTTGCTTCTCACTTCAGAAGACCACCATCACCATGACTGTATTGAGGTCTTACAGATGACTCCCACCCCTTTTCCTCACATTAGTAGCACATTTCTCTTTTCCACTTTTGACGCATGGTTCATAGATGGCAGTTCAACAAACACAGAAGAGAGCAAATGTAGAATTGTTAACCAGTCAAGAGTCATAGAGACTAATTCACTGCCATCTGGGACATCCTCACAAAGGGCAGAACTTAATGCTCTTACATGGGTTCTTACACTAGCAAAGGACAAGTTCATAAATATATACACCGATTCAAGATACACATTTAGCATTTTACACTCCTGTGCTGCCATCTGGCAAGAAAGAGGTTTTATCAACATGGGGAACCGACATCTTAATGAACCTCTCATTCTTAAACTCCTAGAAACAGCTTAGCTTCCAAAACAGGCAGCAGTTACTCATTGTAGAGGACATCACAATTCTACAGTCTCCATTACTCAGGGCAATGCCTTTGCAATACACAAGCCAAGTTAGCTGCACAAAGGCAATGTCCTTCTCATCTCCCCTAAGTCCCAAGCACTCTAACTCAGCCTAATTACTCACCAAAACAACTACAATTGCTTCATAGACCAGGTTACACACAAAACATTCAGGGATGGATTTTCCAAGGATCAAAACATGTTCTCCCAGATCAGCAGGACTTAGACATCATCACTGACTTACACAACTGTTTCCATGCGGGATCACAGGCCCTATACAGACTCTTAGCCCCACTAGTTACATATCCTTTTCTGAGGGCTATCGTCCTTCAGATTACTCACACCTGACATCTCTGTGTTAAAACCTCTCCTCAGGGACACATACCACTCATTTCCTTTCCTATTCACCAATTTTGTGGACATGCCCCTGCTCAGAACTGGCAGGTGGATTTTACACACATGCCCTGCCACAAAACTCTTAAATATCTTCTTACCTTTGTACTTTTACAGGATGGATAGAAGCCTTTCCCACAACCAGGGAAACTGCTGACATAGTTATTAAAGTCCTGTTACAAGAAATTATTCCTAGGTTCGATCTACGTCAGAGTGTCCAGTCAGATAATGATTCAGCCTTTATTTCTCAAATCACTCAACAGGCATCCTCAAGCTTACACATCACCTGGTGCCTACACATTCCATACCATCCACAATCCTCAGAAAAAGTAGAAAAGACAGTCTCATAAAAATACACCTCACAAAACTCATTCAACTACACCAACCTTGGCCTCAATTCTTCCCCTAGCCTTAGGCAAGCTCAGAATCCTTCCCCGGGCTCCTACCTTTGAAACTCATATATGGCCAACCATTCCTACTCCACAGTCTTCCTACCTCCAAAAGTCTCCCCACTCTTGCTGACTACATGCCAATTTTCTCCTTTCTGTTACACTTGTTATAACAACATGCTGATCTGTGTCTTTCCCAATCCACTGATGGGACCAATTGAGATCCTCCTATATCCCCAGGAGATCTAATTGATCTTAAATCTTCTAAATCCACAGGATTGCAACCAAAGTGGAGTGGCCCCTGCCTGGTCTTCCTTGGAACTCCAATGGTGGTCAAGGTCCCTGGACTGACATCCTGGTTCCACAACACTCAAGCTAAAAAGTGCCCTCCTAACCCTAACTCCCCTGACTCTAAACATCCTGAGTGGTCATCACATCTCCTATCTCCCACCTGTCTCTGTCTCACCAAGTGCTCACAGCCACAACTTTCAGACTAAGTCATGTTTTGTTATCCTATTTGGTTCCTGATCTCTTGCATTCTATTAATTGTTTTTTTTTTTCACTGTAAGATTCTGGGCACTGTTTTCTAAAGAGTCCCACACTATGCATAAAATTGCTTTTGTACTGTTCTGTATAATGACTATCTTGGTTCTCTCCACCCTCAACTGATAGTTAAACATAAGATCCCTCTTGGTCTTGGGCTCTCATCTCACTTACAGTGACACAGCCACAGCCCTCCCTAACACTATTCTATAATTTCCCAAACATGATTCAACTGTCAGCCCTTACATTTCTCATGCTTTCTATTCTCTCCAGCTTAACCCCTGGACCAAGGACAAATCCTACCTACACTTTTACTTTTACCCTTTCAGATGGAGGAATAATGGCCTCACATATCTTCACCCCCTCCCAGCTCCATGCTGATTTTTCAGATTCTCCTTCACCATGGTCCTGATGGAATGACACATTCAGCTCATGGGCACCTTTCTTTCTACCTCTCCTAGATCATTTAATTATGATAGTGGCCTGCCTCCTCATAGCACCTTGTCTTGTTATTTCTCCAATCTAGGATGCAAACATTCATGAATGATAAACTCCTTGTCCTGGCTGAAACACCAGGTACCAGCTTCTACATGGACATCAACCATCATCCCGTCAACTGCCCCTAAACCCCAACATGTGCCCCTGTCCAGCAGGAAGTAGAGAGATTCGACATCGTTTCCTAACAAAATAAAGATGGGAATGAAAGGTTCTTGCCCTGGTATAACTTACTGTATGATTATGGTGATGGTCTAACATAGCAGAAGGCCAAAGCGGAAATGCTCACCCTCATAACCACTTTCTCCTTCTCCCTCATTGGTCCTAATTGCAACTTTCTTTCCCATTCGCGCACAAAGAAAATTCCAATCAGTTCCTTGCACGTCATCAATGCCTGTCCCATGTGCGACAGGGCATGTGGAGCTTACAGTCTCAAGTCCTTTTGTACCCCAGCCTCATCACCACCAAGTGATCAGGTGAATCACATGTGGGGCTGTTTCTGCAATCTTTCTGGTCTTCATGCTGGGAAATAGGTTTATCTGCAGAATTCAAGTATTTTTTATGAGCATGTATAACTGTGAATGTTGTCTGAGAGAGTTAGAACGCTTGCTTCTCTTTCCTTTTTATTCTTTTGCAGAGTATTGCTATCATGCATTCTAATTTCTTTATATATGCGATGATTGTATTCCTCTCAGGGGCCATATATTCATTTTCATGGGTGAAAATGAGTAGATTGAGAGACAGCGTGAAAGTCATGCCAGTGAAATTGACTGCCTCATTCCTAACAGCAGGGCCTTGCTCTGTTCCATTTTATCCTGGTTTGGCAGCACAAACCTGGTATTTTCAGTCATCAGGAGATTGATTCTTTGATTGGAGAGTTACACTGGAACCTTCTGAGAATATTTGTGATCCATATTCAGAAGAGTCCACTGAGTCCATAAGACAATGAGGCTGACTCTGAAAAGCCAAGAGTGAAGCCCTTAAATGCAAGCATCATTCAGGCGAGTTGAGATCATCACCTAAGGAGAGCGACTGGTCCAGAATTCCCTGGGTTACAAGCGGAGGCCACCCTGGCTCTAAGATGTTTGTTTTTCCCCCTCACACTCAGCACAGCTCGCCATTAACAGGAGCCAATCAGCAGTGAAGGCGGGGTGTCTGGATTACCCAATCAGTGAGGCGAGTGGGTGGGAACTTCCTGTGTCATGGGCCGCAGTGAATCCTGTAAGTGCTTTGCTAAGAGGCCCTAGTTGTCTGGAGCGCTTTTTTATTTTATTTTATTTTATTTTTTTCTTCTTAGACTGCATGCTGTAACTTCTACTGGCTGCGAGGTGCACTCGAAGGATCCCGGGAGACCCTCAAGCCCGCAATGGTGAGGTTGTCGGAGGGAGCTGGGGGTGGGACGGAATGGGTGCGTTCTGCTTGGAAGCGATCAGAAACAGCTGTGGCAACCTACAGCCTCCCTGCTGAACTCCGGACACCAGGGCTTTCTAGTCTTTGGTGCTGCATCCTCTTCTGTAACGTACTGTTCTTGCTGAGGCAGGGAAAGTTCTGAGTCTCCAGCATACAGATTTGTACTGTGACACTGCTATTGATTGATTGATTGATTGATTTACTAGTTTTTTGAGAGAGGGTCTCGCTATGTAGTTCAGGCTGGTTCTGAACTGGTTACATAACCCAAACTGCTCTTGCACTCACAAGCACTCTTCCTGGTTCAGCCTCCCAATTGCTATGATTACAGGCGTGTGCCACCATGCGCTGCCAAACCAGAATACCTTCTTAGTCTGCCCTAGGCACACACAGCTGAATCTCCACTGGTCTGCAGAGAGCCGAAGCTTTGGGAAAACAAGGGGTTTCATATTCAGCAATGAAAAAATCATCAGTTAATTTTTTACATGAGATCTCTACTTGCAGTTGTGGTTACTGCACCAACAGAGCTTGTGGTCTAACAACGTTCTGGAATGATGATGTGAACAACAACAACAACAAAATATCAGGAGAGATTTTATTGGAAATAAGTAGGATAGATCCTTGATTTTTGAAATTTTCCTGAGTGGCCCTGTAGCCATGCTATCCAGAGCTAGTTATAGGTAAGTGAAGCATAATAAATAAATTCTCAGTTGTTTAGTGGGGCCCTATCACAGATGCCTCTCTGGATTTAAAACAACAGCTTTAAACTTGGACACTCTTCCTCAGTATGCACTGTTAAAAGAAAAAGGTTTCATTTTTATTTTTATGTTTTTAATGTAGATTGTAGATTATTTACAAAGAATCAACATAAAAATCAATAGAACAGACAAGTAGGTTTAGCAAGGTCATGGTACAAGGTCACAAAGCCATATGTAGAAATCTAGTGTTGGCCTATATACAAGCAATGAACAATTCAAAAGTAAAATTGTGAAGGCACAAGTTACAACATCACAGGAAAGCTTAAAGTAGCAATACTATATAAATTTGCCAAAATATATTCATTATCTGTAGCCTAAAAACTATAAAAACTGATCAAAAGTACTCAAATGCAACCTAAATAAGTGGAGAGAGACTATGTATGTGAATTGGACAAATATCAAAACATTTATTCTCCCTAAACTTATCTATATATTAACTTCAATATCTATGAAAATCTCAGGAGAATTTTTTTTTCAGTGAAGGGAGGCATTGAATTTACTTCTGGACAGACCATGTGGATGACAAAGAAGGACATTGTGCCTTTTTTTAAAACTATTTTTTATGTACATATACATAAGCATATACATAGTTTTTCTTTCAGTTTGTCACACAAGTGAAACAATATGATGCTTACACATGTATGACTTATTTATTTCACTAATAAGTATATTCTCAAGGCACATCCATTTAAGTGTAAAAGTGCCCAGTTTATCATTCTTTGTAGCTGAGTAGTATTATACAGAAATACCACATCTTTTTTGTCCACTCCTAATTTGATGGGCATTTAGGTTGTTTCCAAGATCTGGCTATCATGAACTGTGCTGCTATAAACATGGGTGTACATATATCACTGTGGTATGATGTCTTTAGTTCTTTTGGGAAGATACCCAGAAGGGAAATAGCTGGGTCAAATGGGACCTTGAACCCTAGCTTTTTGAGGAATCTCCATGCTGACTTCCACAGTGGTTGCACCAGCCTGCATTCCCACCAACAGTGGAGAAGGGTTCCTTTTTCCCCATAGCTCCTCCAGCACTTATTGGTTGACTTCTTCTTTTTTTTTTTTTTTTTTTTTTTTTTTTGCGGCACCGGGATTGAACTCACAACCTCGCGCCTGCCCGCTTAAGGCACTGAGCCAAACTCCCGGCCCTGGTTTTTTGAGGCAGGGTCGCACTATGTAGCTCAGGCCGGCCTTGCGCTCGCGTTGTAGCCCAAGCCGGCCTCGAACTCACAACGCTCCGCCTACCTCAGCCTCCCGAGTGCTGGGATTAAAGGCGTGCGCCACCACGCCCGGCTGGTTGACTTCTTAATACTAGCCATTCTTTCTGTGGTGAGGTGGAATCTCAGTGTTGTTTTAATTTGCATCTCTCAAATGACCAGTGATGTTGAACCTTTTTTCACATATTTATTTGCTGTTTGTACTTCTTCATCTGAAAGGTGTGTGTTCATCTCAGATGCCCATTTTTGGATTGGATCTTTAAATCTGGGAGGACTGATTTTTTTTTTTTTTGAGTTCTTTATATGTTCTTGATAGTTATCCTTTATCAGAGGGACAGCTGACAAACATTTTCTCCCACATTGTGGGTCATCTCTTCACTCTGTTGGTGGTTTCTCTTGCTGTGCAAAAGCTTTTCAGTAGGATGAGATCCCATTTGTTGATTCTTTGTGATAGTTCCTGTGCAATCTGGGTTTTATTCATAAAGTCTTTGCCTACACCAGTTTCTTCAAGAGTTTTGCCTACTCTATCTTCTAGCAAATTTAATGTTTCTGAAGAAACGGGTTGTATTTTTATTTTTATTTTTGTTTTTGCGGTACCGGGGTTTGAACACCCAACCTTGTGCCTGCCAGACAGGCGCTTAAGCCACTGAGCCAAACTTCTGGCCCTAAGAAACAGGTTTTAGAGAAACACTGGTTATTTTGCAATTTAAGTTCCTGGAAACTCAGGAGCTTAGTAAGGCATGGCCACAACTCCTTTTAGTAGGGAGGGTCTGCATTCCTTGTTAGGCAGAAAGTTCACTCTTGGTCCAACATTCTATTCTAATTTTAACTCATACCAACATGGCTCAGGTCCCAATTGTATCTCAGGTTTTCCCTGCTAGATGCTTTATATATATTAATAATAATAAAACAAGTAATTCTTTACATTTACACTATTTAAATGAGGCTTTCCATAGAGTTTAGAATGAAGAGAAAAATGAGATGTCAATATATTTCCAAGGGAATGGAAAGTGTTTCTGTTAAGGAGAACTTCCAGAAGGAGCTGCCTGTTAAACCCACACTGAGAAATGTTTTGAACTGTGGCATCTACAGGAGTGTGCCCATGTGACATTGGTATGATTGGAAAGGGAAAGAGGAATCATCTCTGAAGCAGTTGCTTTGTAGTCTGTGGACTGTTTCTAGACACTGCTTAAAAAATTAAAATACTGAGCCAGGCATGGTGGTACATGCCTTTAATACCAGCACTTGGGAGGCTGAGGCAGGAGGGTCATTGTGAATTCCAGACCAGGCTTGGCTACAAAGTGAGTTCAAGGCCAGCCTGAACCTCATAGTGAGACCCTGTATGTAAAAAATAGGGCTGGGGATTTAGCTCAGTGGCGTAAGTGCCTGCCTGGCAGGTGTGAGATTGTGAGTTCGATCCCCAGTACCAAAAAAACACTCAGTGAGATATTTATATAAAAGAAGTACTTGGTTGGGTTGGGTGTGGCCCATGCCTGTAATCCCATCACTTAGGAAGAAGAGATAGGAGGATCTCTCAGAGTTCCAGGCCAGCCTGGGCTACAAAGTGAGTTCAAGGCCAGCCTGAGCTGCATAGTGAAACCTTGTCTCAAAAAGGCAAAAAAATAAAAAATAAAAATAAAAAAATCGAAGTAGGGGTAAATTTTCATAGTTAAATTCCTGCCACTTGAATTAATAGAATAAGAGAGTTTTTTTAATAGGAAAGAGCAATGGGTGTGAAACAGAATTGGGAGAGTGGAGATTTGGAAAGGTGGAAAAAATCAGCAGCTACAACAGTAAATTTCTCCAGAAGTCAGGTTGTTCTCTGTGATAATAAATGAAGGCTTCTCTGCTGGCTTGTTCTGAGATTAGGTCAGAGGTCAGAGGCCTAAAAAAAGAGGAGAATTCAGAAACCTAACTATTTCTTCTGTGGCTACTGATCAACTCGTGTAATCATTTTTGCGGCAAAATTAGGAATTAGGAAACTAGTCTTGTTGTAGGTTTAAAAATAGGGTAGACATCATCAGTGATGTAGAATGGGAAGGGGTTTCTCTTGGACACAAAAGATTTCAAGGTGGGTTTGAGCTTTTTCGTTGTACAGAGAGTGAACTCAGGAATTTTATCCTGAGCTACATTCCCCAGAGTTGTTTCTTCTTCTTCGCCTCCTTTTTTTTGTTTGTTTGTTTTGTTCTGTTTTGTTTAACTTTTTGAGTCCAGATCTTATTAAGTTGCCAAGGTTTGTGAGAAACTTTAATAGTTTACACCTCTTTTATTGTTGGGAGCATAGACATGTGTCACCTCGCTAATTTAAGATTGGTGTTCTTAAATCACCATGATTTAGCTAGATTTCAGTGCTTGGGTAAAGATCGGTAGCCATGATGGTGTGCACCTTTAATGCCAACTGCTTGGGAAACTTAAACAAGAGTATGAAATTACCAAGCTGACTAACTGAACAAGACCATTTTTCAATATGAAATGTTGTGGGGTTGTGCCTGAACTCTACAGTAACTTGTTTAATGTGCATGAAACCCTGAGTGAAGTCTCCAGTAATGATGGGAAAATGAAAAATATTTAGTGCCAACCTTTTAATTTTGCTATGTACTCATTGTTCACACTTGTGGTACATGGTGTAGTACTTCCTCATGGTGGTGGATAGCAGTAATGAGTCCCTACTCAATCAGAAACAGGACACCAAGTGTGAGCAACAAGTTACTTACAGTGGACTCTGTTAAATAACACATGTGAGATATTTAGTGTTTTATTATCAGTTTTTCTTTCTGTTACATAAATGTCCCCAAATGAACATCATTGACCAGTTTTAAAAGATCCAAGGCTTAGCAGTGATGCTTGCTTAAATTCTGTGCCTTTTCAATACATTTTATTTTCAATTACCTTTGGGTTGATGAAAACATTTTCCCTTTCAAAGTCAAGGAGAATCTGTCCTTGAACTCTTCATGTAGTCCTCTGTTGAGCATAACACTCATCAGGGTGTTTCTTGTTTTGAATGTGTATTAATCGTTTATCCTGAGCAACCAAATTAGGAGAACAGTATAATTGGAAAGGCGGGGAATTACTCTGTACCTTTTTTTGTTTGCTTTCTTTTCTATTCTTTCTTTCTGTTATGAAGAGCTGCCCCACTTTGGTCACATCCTTTGGATTGCATTGCCAGGACCATTTTTACTTTTAATTTGTGCTGATTAGGGAGCTCTTCTTACTGTTTTAAACTTTATTATCATTTGCATTCTAACACTAATTGTTACTCCTGAAAGCAGTGTAAGTTTGAAACCTGTATCTATAGTCTATTTTCCTACACTTAGAAAGAATGTAGTTCTTATATACAGGACATATTCTGCACTAGGTACTTCTTTTCTTTTTTTTTTGTGGCACTGGGGATCGAACTGACAACTTCATGCCTGCGAGGCAGGTGCTTAAGTCATTGAGCCAAACTCCTGACCCTAGTTTTTTGAGGCAGGGTCACACTATGGAGCTCAGGTCAGTCTTGCATTCATGTTGTAGCCCAAGTCAGCCTCGAACTCACAACTCTCCTCCTACCTCAGCCTCCTGAGTGCTGGGATTAAAGGCATCCTGGGATTAAAGGCCTTCACCACCATGCCTGGTTGAAGATCAAATATTTTTAATATATTCTGATGGAATTTAAGAAATATTACACCATGTCAATATTTTCAGAGGTAATTTTTTTTTAATATCGTGCTGTTCTGAATATCTAAATAATCCTCATATAATCTATGAACTCATTTGATTCTATACCTACAAGTGTCATTGGTACATAATAAACTTTCCATCAGTTTACATACATACTGTGAAAAATTTAACAGATTTCTGCAGCAATGACGTTAATTTTGGCTAGCAGTCCGATTGTATAGAGTTTGTCATAGCTGCTTCAAGAACACACTGAGGAAAAGAGGTTTTGGGGGGAACCGAGAAATTTGTTGAGTTTTGGTGTTCTTAACCTGAGCTCGCATGAGTTGCCAGATTTGGGACTAATGTGGGATGAAGCATGGACAGTGTAAATTGTCACACGCAAGGAGAAATGAATATCACTGATTTTGTTCACAACATTTCCAGCAAATGTGTACTGTTGTTTCTTTCTGTGCCTACAACAATCTCTTCAGCTCTGGAGGCAGGAACTGTGTCTCTTTTAATTCCATTTCATTCTGATAGGATCTCAAGTTACAGTCTGAAATTACGGGTGTTCTTGTGCAGTTCCACTAGAACTTGTTTAGATCTTACACTTGTCAAATTTGTGTTCCTAGCTCACCTTCTTTTACCCAGCATGGCCAAAGAGACATTCTCACAACCTATCCTCCTGTTTTTTGTTCTAATTTCTGG